>LPNX010723621.1:496499-517638 GCA_001517045.1 Pseudotsuga menziesii
TTGTCCTACCATGCTCGTGATTGTAAGTGCAGAGCCTTTTCACAGATGGTAGTAGGTGTGTCCTACCATGCTGGTGATTGTAAGTGCTGAGCCTTTCCACAGATGGTAGTAGGTGTGTCCTACCATGCTGGTGATTGTAAGTGCTGAGCCTTTCCACAGATGGTAGTAGGTGTGTCCTACCATGCTGGTGGATGTGAGCACTATGCCTTTACACAGATGATAGTAGGTGTGTCCTATCATGCTGGTGGTTGTAAGTGCTAAGCCATTTCACAGATGATAGGTGTGTCCTATCATGCTGGTGAATGTGAGTGTTGGGCCTTTCTGATGGGATTGTAGTTTACTACATGATCAGATGTGAGTGCTGGGCATGCCTTTCTGACGAGCAGGTCAAATATAAGTGCTGGGAGAAGACCTACACGAGGGTATTCCTACAACCAGCATGAAAAAGGGCTGGCTCTGTAGAACTTCCTATGACAAGAAGAATCATGAGATAGCACCAGTGTTGATCCAGATCGAGTGATGAGCCAGATCCAGTAATGATGATCCAGCAGTAGTGATCTAGATCCAGTGATGATCTAGATCCAGTCCAATGAAGATGATCCAGATCTAATGATGACTTGAAGACGAATATGACTTGAAGACGAGATGATCCAGCTGATACAGAGAAGAAGACCAGTGCTGAAAATTGTGTCGAAAGAATACCTTCCTAGTTAAGAGGGAGTGTTGATGTATATGTAACTTCAGAATGTATTCTTCTATGTATCTTATGTATTGTAACCCGATGTTTATTCTGGGATGTTTCTATTATGTATTTTAGTCATGTGGTCATGCCCCGATGTTCCGATCGGGAGGATTAATAATGTAATCAAGTCATATCAAGTCATTAGGTAAGTCCCCATAGTTTCGGGGCACTTGAGTTATTATACACTAATTAAGGTGTAGGGTCGAGTAGTAATCATTAGGTTGAGCCTACGTGTGAAAATTCAATTCAAGTGAACGGATGAATATAAATAGAGAGTGAGAGTCTCTCTATTTATCACATTGTGGAAATACTTCACTTGCTCTCCCAAGTGTGGCGCACTACTGAAGAAGGAAATTTTGGGACTAGACAGAAGACAGAAGACTACTTCTATTTTGGGAGATCTCTTACTGTTTTGGTGTTGATTCTATCTTAGAGGAAGTTGCGGGGTTTTCTCCTTTATGGTTTCCCCGAGGAAAACTCTTTGTGTCTCTTGTCTCTTGTGATGTGCTTATGTTTTATTGCTGTACTTGTTATTCTCTCAGTGAAAAGATCCTAATATCTTAATGCTAGCTTAATGTGATGAAAAACTAACATTAAGCCCCCAAGACACCAAAACTTATAGAGCCCACATGCACGAAGAGCTTGTTAAGCCATTAGATCACCCCGTACAGCCTCTTCTACATCCCTGTGTTCTCTCTCCCTCCATTCTAGAACCATCCTACACATTTACATTGAATTTTGGTCATTATTTATCTTAAAAAACATTGAACGTGGCTGCATATGCGACTGTTTGTAAAACAGTCACGTATGTACGTGACTTTGAGACTTTTTTTCGCGTATAGCCATCCCTATACGTGGAAAAATCCTTGATTTCCACATGGGCCGAAGCGCATATATTAGAATGGCCTAGAAAATGATTTTGACCATGGAATTTGAAAAAATTTACATGTAAATGGAAGAGCAGGGCATGGGAAGTTACCTAGAAAAAACGGTGTCGGATTCCACCAGACGAAACTCCTGGAATTTGTGTTTGAAGTTCTCAGCTCAATTGGGTAAAAATTTCATTTGATACATAATTTTTGAATTTACTACTATTTATAGAAATTTTTCAAATTTTTGAAAATTTTTACCCCCTTCTTATAGTTTTGAACCGTTTCTGACCCTTTTGGACTGTTTTTTACTAATATAATGATGTAGGAGACCGTTTTGAGCGTTGTTTCGACCATTGTTTTGACCCATTCGTGCCAATCTCAGGTATGATGTTTAAATTGGAATTTAGGTTAGATTTCACATCCGTTTTCATTTTGCATGACCTTATAACCATTTCATTATAACCTTAGGTACGAACCCATTCTATCCTACCACGAAACCTTCTTGTTGTTTTAGAAGTGACATGATGTGATTGGTAGAGTTTGACCTTACATGGGTGCCCTAGTTAGCACCGTGTTTGCATTTGGCACCCATGCCGACACTTTCTCTATTAGGGTGTGGGAGTCCATTGTATAGTATCGCCATGACATTTTGCAAGAGCCTCATTCTCCTCTTGATATTTTTGTTGGCCTTTTGTCCCCAGGACTCCCTTATTTCAAGTTGTAATTGCATTATCATGAGCTTTACCTGCCTTATTGAGCCTTATGCCGGCTTCCCTGACTTTGAGTATCAACCATATAGCCCGAGATTGTCTCATGTCTAGCCTCGTAGAGCCATTTTGTATATCCTTTGCAGCTTGATTCCCTATTTTTATCGGGAGGGGACTTTCCCCTGAGTGTCGCTATCCTACACGTGTGTCCTTGCATTGAGCATAGGTATGTTTCGTTGCTTGGAACTAGTTTGTTTTCCCATTGACACTCCTCTCCTCCTAGTTTGTAACTATAAAGTGCTTTTATTCTTTTTCAATATTTTCAAAATATTTGAAAAAGTCCAAAAAAAAAATCAAGAAAACCAAAAAGCCGAACAAGAAAAGATGTTATCTTTGGCAGTAGTCAAGTCATGTCGCCTTTGAACAGAGCACTGTATATCACATCCATTGGTTGGGTAATAGTTTGAATTTAGGAGTTGTACTCATTTCTCTGAGTTTATCTCCACCAACTGGTTAAGCTTCAAGTCCCTATGGAGCCTCTGTCGATGCCTCCTGTGCCGTAGAGATGTCCCAGTTTTGTATATTGAGTCGATGCTGCCTACATTCAGTCACCATTTTTCTTTATGCTCTTGTTCGAAGGAAATTGAAACCTGAGTCAGCCATTCCCCAATTATCTTGACTTTGCATGTCGGCCATTCCCAGTACAATTACTGGTTCGTGCACATTATGATCGAGTCCTTCCACATTATACAGCCTTGTTGAGTACCTCGTGTTGGATGTTGAGGGATGCCTTAATGCCCTCCTTCCAGCAGATTTCATCCCATTGACTTGAGATCATTTATTTTTGGATAGGAATCTAGAGTCATTTTTGAGTGCCTTGAGACTTCCGGTCATCAGTGGCAACTTCTCTCACCATCAACAGTTTTTTTGGGAATACATCAATGTCCCCTGATCGATGGATTCTCTCAAGTGTTCAATGTCCCCGCGGATGTAACGACAGAGGTTGTCACTATTGTAATCTATGTTTTATATCAATAGAAATATCTTTTCCTGTCCAATAATGTGTATTTAAATGAGTATTTGATCCATGGATGTTTTTAAATGATTATATGTTATTGATTATATATGCTAGAGTAGATCTAACACAATTATATACAGCATGCTTGTCTTGTTTTCTGATTGTTGAGATAGCAATTTATCAATACAAACTGGAGTGGAAAATCTCAATGGGGATCTACATCAACCGTCCGGAATAAGGTACGAATCGAGATCCTTTAGTGTTAGATATTTGGTTTCTCTTGCATATAGGAAAGGATTGATTTCTGGAGTCAAGTTGTTTGTTTTGGTACCCCAAGCCATAGGAATTTCTCTCTATAACATCTCCCATTGCATATGTCTTAGCTTCATGAGGATCATATGCATCATCCATGCCAGGTGATCTTCTTGGCCTAACCAAGACCATAGATTCGTAGCTGCACTATACTGAATGTTGACCCTTAAAAATCACTGATATGATTCTAAATACGCAAATGTGTTCATACAAACACATTTTTTAGATTTATCACATTCTTTAGGAAATCAAAATCAATATTCATACATTTAGGAAAATACCTACATTGATAGTTTTTGTCAAATTATGGATACGTGAATTTTTCTAATCAATCATAGAAACGTATGAATCACCAATTTAGAATTTGACTCTGTATACTTTTTCCTCTTTGGATAAGATTCCCAACAACTATAAGTATGCTCAATTTTGATTTATGAGCACAAAGTTACAATCTAAAATATTGTCAAATTAGCACAATTTCTACATTTTTTGTAGGTGCATTTAAACCCAAAGAACAACTTCAAAAACCTATAGCAAATAATATATGGAAAATTAGAAAAAAAAAATATCTATTGTTCTATATAGTAAATGTGACCAAAACTACTTAGAAACTTTCCTCTTTTTGATCTAATTCTCCAGTCACCTGCTATGGAATTTTGGAATCTACTACTTATGCCATTTTCCACCTCTTGACATGTGGCTACTGAGGTGTTAGATAGGTATGACCTATCACCCCATGATGTGGCCAGGTCACCCTCCATCAACTTTCAAGGCACAATATTACTTAACATCGGGTTTCAGCGGGTTTCCCACTGCCAAAAGTGGTAACTCCTCGTGAGGAAAATGATTTTGAAAATTTTATTAGGGAGGAGTTATTAATCAAAAACTAATAGGAGCCCCACATAGTTTCATCCCAACTCCTTTCTCATCCCATTTTATCCAATGGTAACTTTATCTATGCATTATGAGTCATGGCCATTGATATTCCAAAATATCTGATGGTCATATCTTTAGCCACACACTATTACCCACAGAGCAAGTTTCCAAGGTGTCGTGAGCCACGACCATCGATCTTACCTACCATCGAACAATAAAATTTCCATCCACCCACAATTAACCATCATATAAGTTCTTGATTCCCTATCAACTATGACCATTTATCTTCTCTGATGTCTTACATTCTGGTGCAGGATAAAGGAAAAATAATAATATAAGTTATTATTCATGCAATATCATACCAGCAACAAACTGGTAACAAACTTATCTTGGAAATATCTGCTCAATATTTTAATAAAACTCCTACAACGTCAATATACTTCTCAAAGCGCTCAACCAATATTCAAATATGTACTCTGCTTCTATACTTAGATTTAACCTATGAATTCAATTGCTGAGGTTCAAGTCTGTTGCTAATAATTGAAATGGGAAGAAATAGAATTTCAAACCTTTGTATGATTTTACAGGAACAATTGACACATAGGAAATACACTTCAATATACAGAAAACCAAAATGCTACAAAAAGAGCACATTACTACATGATTCGTTGCTAAAGGAAGAATAACGTTACTGCAAAATCAATCATGTTACTACATGATACCCCGTTGAGCCCCAAATATGAACACAGACCTATAATTTACTTGTTCCACTTTATGGGAACATCTTATAGCTATTCAAAGTCAAATTTTAATGTCTCATACCAACAGTATCTCGTCCCTGCTATGCAATTCCATGAGACTCTATCCCAAAATAGAGCATTAACAAGTGTTCCTGTACAGAATTGAACTAATTCAAAATGAGTGTGAATATACCTATAAAAGGTATTAAAGGTGATAGCATGATTTCAAAAGAATGAGCAGAATATAAAATAATGTGTTCCTGGAAGGAAGATCAACACCTTGGTTGAGTTAAACCACAAAGACAAATTACATTAAACATTTCCTCTTGGATTCACAATACAAAACCCAATTAACAAAAACGTTATGCAACAATATTTGAGCACAATCAAATCATTCGAATGGATGGCCCCTTGAACAAGATATTTCTTTATAATTCAAATACTCAATAATCCAAATGTCGGGTTGAACATGCAGAAGTTTTCACAACATTGATCATTTACATTCAAATCTTCACCATCTCCAATCCAACCCTCGAAAAGCTTGAGTTTGGATCTATTATGACAACCATTAGATAACTGAAATCCAAAACAATAGGATTGTATTTTCTATTTTGAGTAAGAGAAAACGTAATTGACCCTATTTCACTCAAACATTAACTACCACTCAATAAAGAGATCCCTGATGTATGGCAATAAAAGTTTAAATCCAAATATTTTCTCTTTTTATAGAAAACATATGTTGGACTTCTAGAGATATGAGCGAGAGATTTACTCAATGCCCCTACATTAGACTCCTAAGGAACAAAACTTATTCATGGACTCCCATCCATGAGGTCATCAATCATTTTGTTGTTTTTTTGTATGTTTGTAACAATTACCTCTACTGGGTAATCTTTCCACTTGACCAAATACTCATAGTATTTATTGTTTCTTTCTTTCTTCACTAATCGCATGTCCAAAATTATCTCAATTTGCATTGGCTTTGTTGTGTGTAGTTGTTTCATCCACTGAACTAACTAGTTTTTTCCATTATTTGGTTCACATGCTAGTGGTTTTGTTACATCCTCAATCTAAGGGTATAAATATGCTACAATATTCAAGATAGGAGGTATTCATATGCAAGCTAGAAGTTCAATTTCATAAGCATTGGCTAAAAACTTTCTCAAAAGTTTACATGGTCCGATCTTTTTTAGCTTAATATTGTTGTATTATTTTTTAGGAAACCTTTCTTCCTTAATTTTACCAATATTATATCACCTTCTTCACAATTAACCTCCCTTCTCTTCAAACATACCTTTTTTATATTTTTTCAAGTGTTTTCCTGTAATTATCTCTTAACTTGTTCATGTAATGGTTGCATGGTTGTAGAAAAGTATTCTCCAACAACATTCCTTGGCTCTACTTTTCCCACATCTTTGAGCTCAAACACTCCTTGTGGGTGTACTCCATAAACAATTTTAAATGGGATAATTCCAGTGCTTTGATTTGGTGAATCATTATAAGCATATTCATCTTGTGGAAGGGATTGATCCTATTGATGTGGATGTTCACTTTTTAAGTGTCTCAATATATTTCCCAAACTTCTATTGGTGACCTCGGTTTGGACATCTATTTGAGGGTGATAGGATGATCTAAAACTTACCTTGGTTCCTAATTTATTCCACAATGTTCACCAAAAATGACCAACAAATTTTGTATCCCTGTCAGAAACTATACTTGTAGGAATACCATGTAGTATTAATACTTCTTTGAAGAACATATCCACGATGTGTGTTGCATCACTAGTCTTAGTGCAAGGAATGAAATGTGCCATCTTGGAAAACATGTCCACTACAACATATATGGAATCATGGCCTCTTTGAGTTCTAGGAAACCCTAAAACAAAATACATACTTACTACCTCCCATGGTCTATTTGGGATTGGTAGTGGCTGGTACAACCCTATGTTTTGATTTCTTCCTTTGTCATGTTGACACACTCTACATATTTTCAAAAAATTCTAAGGACCAACTCTCATTCTTGGCCAAAAATAATATGTACTTAGATGAGCAGAGGTTTTTTCATTTCCAAAGTGTCCACCCAATCCTCCACTATGTTTTTCTTGTAGTAGATTATCCCTCATTGAGGAATTTGGTATGAACAGTTGGATGCCCTTAAACAATAGTCCTTCTTGCAACATGTATTCCATCCAAGGACTCTTATCCCTACTCACTAGATTTTGACATGCTTCATAGGATTCTTTAAAATATGCATCATATGTATACACTTCGGATTATTTTGATTGTAACCCCGCAAAAGTTGTACCAAATTTCTATTGACTACTTATGTATGTCCATATATATATGGATGGAATGACATAGGAATATTCAACTTAGTGTCCATGTTTTCCAAAATTTTAGTCCAAACTGTACTGAGAAATCCAGTATCCTTATTTGAGATGATTTTCCTTAATATCCCAATGTTAATTCAAACCTATTCAATTAACATTTTTTCTATTTCTTGTCCTTTGATGGTATTTTTATAACACATAAGAATTTACATCATATTGAATCTATCAACTACCAAAAATAAATAGACATGTCCCTTCCTAGTGGTTGGAATAACACCAAAAAAACCCATGCATATGTTCTCCCATAGTTTTGTATGAACAAGTAATGGATGATATACACCATGATTCCTATTGGTGGGATTTCTTGTACAACAAAGTATGGATCCTTTGATAAATTAAGCTACATATTCTTGCATCTAAGGCCAATAAGCATACATGTATAAGTTTGCAACTATCTTCTCTACACCAAATATCCCTGCAACTTTGGAGGTGTGTTCCTCTCTGATAAGTTGCAATCTCTCACCTTCACAAACATGGAATTTTTACATATTGTAGACTGACTCATCTTAGTGATGATAGTTAGTCTTTTTGTCACCATATCATAAATGGAATTCTCCTTACAGTTGTTGAAATACATCATTGAAGTCCTCACCTTCTATGTACTCCTCCTTGCATGCACCATTGGTAAAAGGTTACATGTGCATAAGAGTTCCCAAAGATGTAATATTGGTTGTAGGTGGCCTTGAGAGAATGTGTTCTAGATTATTGGTACTATCCTTCTTATACTTGATGATTAGATGGAGTTTTTGTAAGAATATCATCCACTTATAACGTATGGTATATTGTAGCTTACTGTGGGCCTACAAATACTGCAATGGCTAGTGCTTGATGTGAATGATGGTCTCCTTTCCCATCGGAGAGTGCTTCCATCTCTTAATAGCTTCAACTAGGGCATATATTTCCTTATCATAGGTAGGGTATTTTAGAAATCCCACATGAAACATTTAAGGATGGTAGCATGATGGCCTCTCTCCTTGCATCTATTAAGGTTACAACATCATGATTCATTTTCCAAGCCAATTTTATGTGCCAATATTGGGCCTCATGTGTTGAGGTAGTTCCATTGGGTGTCTAAGTTGGACTCAGGAAACTTGGAGCATATTTTTGACTTGGAATCAACAAAGACTAAGAATTATGTGTAAAGGTTAATCCTCATGTGTTGAGGTAATTGCCTTGCATGTCAAAGTGATGATGGTGTACATTCTTGTTGGACAAGACTAAGGACTTGTGTTTCAAGTTATATCCTCGTGTGTTGAGGTAATTATTTACATGTTGAAGCATGAATGATGTGTGATGTATTACTAACCATTTTCCTCGTGATGGATGAGCTATTACATATCCTCTAGAGACTGGTCACCTCTAGAGTGAATTACTTTAGCATATGACCACTTGGAATGATAGTAAAACAATATGATCACATCATGGGTAAAATATCCTTAGTATAATTGATATGATAGATAATTTAAAGTTGGAACATGTGGACCATGTATATAAGTCAAGAGATAAATATAATATGTATTGAGAATAGATATAACTCAAATTGCATTATAAAGACTTCAGTTAATAAAGAGAGAACTCGAATTGTTAAACTTCAGCGATGTTAACAAAGAAGACTTCAGTTAATTAAAGGAGAACTCGAATTGATGACTTAAGTGATTATATCAAGAATAACTTCATTTAAAAGAGTTAACTAAGTGTTAATAAATAATATTGAGTTAACTAAAGTGTTTTGCATGATGAAACTTTAGTTAAAATAAATGATGACACTTTAGTTAAAATAAAAGACGACACTTAAGTTACGACATGTTTAGCCACCTAAATAAGTGATATAGCATCCAGTTGAAAATTGAGTTCAGGAAATAAATATATGGGAAATGATTGAGTCATATGGCGAGTTTTCATGCAGCAGTTGATGAGACCAAGGAAAAAGTGTGAATTGGTACATGAAAAAGGTATATTAGTGCATAAATTGTGAATTGTTGTGTGCATAAGGTGCATCAATACAGAAATTGCAAATTGAATTATATGTTGGGAATACAGTTGTGTTAATCTATCTATCTATATTCTCCCTTGCTTAGTGATTGCACCCGGGGTGATTGGTACTTCTCTCTTATATTGCACTAGGGGTGCTTGATGTTATCTGCTCAATTGTAAAAATACATTCTCTGTTATCTATCATTATACTAAGCAAGATTTGTTGGGGTTTTCTCCCTCATGGTATAGAGGGTTCCTTAGGGTAAATTCTAAGTCTTGTGTGTTAATTCTTATGCTTATGATTGTTTATTGATTTTCAAGTACAACAGTAATTCTCTAATTAATATAAAACATAAAATTTCAACAAAATTCAACATGGTATTAGAGATAAAGGCATAAATAAGCTAAGTTTTCCAATAAATCATGAGCCTACATTGATCCTGAGTAATAGAAGTTGAGCACCGTATGGCGTCAATCTCACTAAGACCGGAATACCGACTTGAAGGAACTTTGAACTTCAATACTTGGAAGGTCGGGATCCTAAATATCCTTGAAGAACATGATCTAGATGGATACATATCTAATGTTGTTGAAGAGCCTACTAGTAATGTTGGGTGCATTGCTTTCAATAAAAATCAAGCCAAAGCTAAAAGAATTATTTGTTTTGGTGAAAGGAAATTTGATGCCATTGATACTCCATTGAATACTACAAAGGAATGCTCAACACTTTGACAAATCTTTATGAGAATAAGACTCCTATTAAAAAGAGAGCCTTGAAGAACAAGCATCATAATTTGAAGATGGAGAAGGAACAATTTGTGGCCTCATTCTTTACAAAGATATCTCAAGAGATCGACTCATGAGCATTGGAGTAACAATCAATGATTATGATCTCATTCAAATTGTTGTCCATGGTATTCCATCCACATGGGAGACATTCTTGGACATTGTTAATGGTCAATAAGTGCAACCAAACTTTGAAATATTGTGGAATGATTTTCTATAATAAGAAGGGAAAATTCAAAGCAAGAATGCTTCCTCAAAATAAGAGAACCTTTCTCTTACAACAAGGATGGAGAGAGGAAATAAATTATTTTCTCAAAAGAAGTTTAAACATCAAAAGGAACTTTTCTCAAAAGAATTCAACAAGAACTTTGATAAGTCCAAATTCAAATGTTTCAAATGCAATAATAAGGGTCACTATGAAAGAGAGTGTTGGGAAAAGAATATAGGAAAGTTCAAGGGTATATTTCATGCTTGAACTGCTATAGAAGATGAACCTACAAGAAAGAATTATTCTGATGATCATGAGGCAAGGAAGGAGTACTATATTGTCTCATATCTATCTGGATCAATTACCACAACATGGTTGGTGCATAGTGGTGCATCCAAATACATGATTGGATACAGTATTTCTATCACAAATATAAAGGAGAAAATTTTCACCTTCCATGTGGATCTTGGAGATAATACTACCTATTCGATATAAGGAGTCGGATCTACCTCCTTTCAGTTGACTTCAGGATATGTACTCCATGTTGATGAGATTCTATATGTTCCTAGTTTGAAGAAAAACCTCTTGTCTATTTTGGTTCTAGAAGATAAAGATTTCAGAGTAATATGGAAAATAAAGTGCTCTTATGGCCTAAGAATACATACTTGAATTCTGCAGCTTTGATGGAGTTAGAGAGGGAGGTATCTACAAAGTGACTTCATAAAGTTCACTAAAGCCATGATCCATGACACAGTTAGTCCTTGTGAACTGTGGCATAGGAGGATTTATCATCTCTATTTCAAAGCACTACCTAGATTGAGAAGATAGTAAAAGGCATGCATGTATTTCAATCTCAGAATTATAGTGTCTATAGAGGTTGTTCTCTTAGGAAGAACATCAATAAGTGTTTTTTGTAAAGTTGTCGAAGCTGTTAAAATTGATGTAAACTATCCATCCCCAAGAACTGATTAGTAGGATCCATCGGAGACTTTAGAAGCACAACCAACAAGAATAGGAGTTCCAATTCCGCCAATAAGAACGCAGGTATCAGGAGGAGTTCTCCATCTAGGAACTCTAGAGTTTAATGATGTTGCTAAGAGAATAGGCCAGATAATGATAGAATTCTCATTAATGGACATGGATCAAGTGTATGCAATACAGAGTGTTATATTTGCATAGATAAAAGTGCACGAATGTGCACTAGTTAAGAAAGTGAGGTTTGCAAACAAAAGTGTTAAGAAGATGAAACTAGTGGTACAAGAGGCTAAGCAGAAGACAAAGACATGGGAAGAAAATTTCCATAGGCTCGATAAGGAAGTATCCCTTTATTTTACAAAATTTACAAAAGGATGGAATAATAGAGGAAATGGCGCTAGAATCCAAGGTTTCTCGACTTGGCGAAATAGCAGAAGACCTATGAAATAAAGTCAGAGAGTTGGAAGCATAGGTAATACCAAGCACACCCCCTAAGGTGTTGGAAGAATGAAGGAAAGCAGTAAGGGAAGCTGCACAAAATATTGAAGAGGTAGAAACAGTGTGTGCTGAGGTTGTCGACCAAGTCTCTCAGGCTTTGCAAGTGCTCATGGATGATGCGGAGTTAGAGAAATTCGCAAAGAAGCTGTGCACAATTGAAGCATATGTGAACCAAATGAGGAGCACAATGAAAAAATTGCCCAGCAGAAAAAAATGTCTGAGGAAGCATAAATGAAAAAATTGCAACAACAGGTCATAGTGTTGTGCACGCAACAGCAGCAATGTGCATATAAGGTTGAAGAGTTGCACTATGAAGCTAAAAGAGTTATAGGCATCATTCAGCATGTACATCAAAAGGTGTGAGAAGCAATAGAGTCAGTTGAAAAGGTAATGCCAGAACATATCAGTTCCAACCTTGTGGAAAAATTAAGGAAAACAAAGGAAGAAGTGCAACAGGAAGTGGAGAGACTAACGAAAAATATTACAAGAGTTTCAAAGAAAATTCAGCACAACTGAACAAATGGAGTAATAAGATTTGTGTGGATTGGGACGAGCCATAGGTGAGTGTTGGGGGCCTATTGGGCCTCGAGAAAGGTAAGCATAATTCACTTAAAATTCTCTTAAGTATGAAAAGAGATAAGGAAAAAGAAGAGAAAGGAGCTGCAACACAGGAGCGACAGAAAGAAGGAAGGAAGAGCAGATGAAGGAAAAGAAGGAAAATGAGGTGTGATACCTTGGGCTTTCTTGTGCGCAAGAGAGAAGGGACTGAACCTGGGTCGAAGAGATGCCAGAAGGCCAACACCAATATGATTCATAAATTTTCATGGATATTATATTAGAATAATTCACAACGACATATCTTACAACTTAGCTCTCATTTTATTAACTAATTTTGTTGAATTCCAAATAATTCAAATGGAAGCAAGAATAACTAGAGAAAATAAATACACAATGCACACAATAACACAAGATATACCCGTGGGAAAACCCACAATGGGGAAAAACCTAACCACAAATGATGACTTTGGAGGGGACTAGTTTTCCTTTCCTTGTCCTTTGTTTTGCGGGCCAGGGATTCACTTGCCTTACTTCTATGGTGGATTCGCAGTTCCAAAGTCTCGCTTGTTCTTTTGCCAAAATTTCTCCTCGACTTTGACAGCATAGTGATAGAAATATTCAAGTGAATAGGTCTTGAGGAATTCCATCTCAGTTCAGATGTACCAATGTAGGCCGCTGCGGTATTTTAGTATCAAGTGTCACTCGGAGTCCTTAATACCCAACTTTGTACGCATTGTATGAAAGTTGTTGGTGTACTTTGACACCATCTGGTCCCTCTCTTGATTCAGAATGGTCAATTTTGTGTATTGGTCATCATAGTTTCCCACAGGGTAATATTGTTCCTTAAACACATCTGTGAAAGAGTCCCAAGTGGGATTTGTCTCAAACATTCCAGACTCATCTACTGATTTTTTTTATCCCAATAAGTTTCCCAACAATTTTTGACATGGGGGATGGCCTTGAGGAGCGCAAAGGTGATATTTTTCCTGTCGAAAATGTTGTGGACAAATAAATTCCATTCTAGAACATTCAACCACTTATCTAGGGAATCAACATCGATCTGCCCTTCAAATTAAAGAATATCAAAGTTAAATTGTACCTTGAATGTGGTTTCATCTCCAAAATGACTTCTTGTTGAAGGTGCATTCACCACTGTCAGCATTCATAGAAGGATGTGGTCAAAACTATCTATCATCTCGTTCATTTTTCGTGCAAGGGATTCCTCGAGTAATGACTTAATAAGATCTACTGATCCATCGCCTATATTTTATTCCTCCATAGGAGTTCGTTTGGGTTGGTGAGAGTGATCTTCCCCAATTGAAACTAGTTTGAGACCCAACTCTCTATACCCTGACCTTGTCGGGGACATGCGCCAAGAAACAATCAAAGAGAAGATTTCTCTGATACCACTAATCCAAATTTATGTGAGAACAAAATGAAAGAAAATATATAGAATCATAAACTCAGACATATTGCAATGAAAACAAAGATACATTAAACACATATTCTATTAAATTACAAAAATAGAACAAACTGTAAATACAACAGCTAGAATGGTGGTAGTTATCTCTGAGAAGAGATGTGGCTGATACGTTCATGTGTGCCAAGTTGAATACAAAATGAGGCCAAAGGGATTATTTATAATAATCATTAGAGAGAGAACCCTAGAATATGAATCGTGATAAATTTTGTGGCCTGAAGGTGGTTAGTTGAACAATCAACTTCTCGGGGTCATGACTTTTGCATATGATCTCTGATTTGGGTGCTCGATATCCCGTTGGAAAGGTATATCCGATATTTACATATTCCAACTAGGAACAAAATCATGTTGTTGGCAACCAATCGGCCCCCCGAATTGCCAAAAAATTTCGTTTAGGATCTCAAAATGACCCCGAAATTCTGGGACCCGAAAAACCGTGGAAAAATAACTAGGAACCTACCAAAAAGGGAAAATTGTTTTTAACCATTGCAATAGGTGGGTGGCCATCAATATCCATTTGGATCATCCAAGTCCCATACTTCTTGGTTATTATGATAAAATTTGACCTACAAGGTGAGGTGCTTGATCGGATCATTCCCTGCTCCAACAACTATTACAACTACTTCTTCACTTCATCTACTTCTATGAGAGATAGTCCGTACACTTTTATGTTGGACAATGGATAACCCAACAATAATGGTATCACATTCTCCACCTCCTTATTAGGAGGTATCCTATTTCTATCCTGGAAGACTTCTTTGTATGCCTGCAAAAGGCTCTCCAATTGACGTTTATGTTCTTTGGTACATTCCTCCATGGATGCCTTCGCTTTTACCGATTCACCTTCTTGTTGAATTTTTCTTAAGAAAATAAATACAAACTTCCTACTTGAACTAATAATATTTTCGCTTGGTTGGAACTTAACAAAGATATATTCAATTTACCTTTATGCATGTTGATGATGAAGGATTTCTCGTCCTTGGTCAAGCAGTGTTGGTTGGATCTCCTCGTGAATAACATATACATGTATGGGGGATTCCGACCACTACACCACAAACATCCAAGAGTCATATGTCTGGCCATCCACTTCATCCACATACTCTATAGTTATCGAAAACTTAAGCTTGCACTATTTTGTGTCAGATTTTAGCATCCTTATTTACCCATTTGAATGTTTAAGGATTGGGATGATCATGTACTTCCAATCCAAGCTTACATGCAAGATCCTCTACTATGAGGTTTTCCTATGAACTAGAATCGAATAGAGCATCAATATTGGTCTTCTTGACCTGGATCTTGATGTGGAATAGTTTTTCATCACTTTCTCTTCCTTAGGGTGGACGATACTTAGATTCACCTCCTTCTACATTGTGGTACATATAATATTTTTGTCCACATTTGAGTTGTTTTCTAACTCCTTTCTTGATTCTATGGATAGAAAGTTATTCTTCTTCGCATCCTTATTATGGTTCTTAGGTCAACTCTACATGTAGCTTCCAACACTTTGCTTTAGTGTCACCATGGATACCACAATGCTTACAATTGTTTTTCGGATCCTTGCATTGATGTTCCTTTGCTATAGTATCCTTCTCCTTTACCTTCCACTTATTCTTACCCTCCATGGTAGCATCTTGTCTCTTTTACTACTTTGAACCAGGGATAATTTTAAGAACACCCCCAAAATGTATATGTTTAATAAATGGGCGAATATCCTTAATATATAGGAAAAATTTAAGGCTATTTTATCAATAATATAATATGTATATATAATTTTTTTGCCAATCTTTCATTATATTATAGAATCTTGTAAAATATTGGCAAATCTTTCACTAAACTATAAGATATTTTAAAATATTGACAAATATTTCACTGAATTATAAAATATTGTAAAAGCTTGGCAAATATTTCATGAAATTATAAAATCTTGTAATGTCTTGGTGAACATTTTGCTAAGAAGACTTAACTTTTGATTCTACAGATTACTAAGGTAGTGTAATAGAGTAGCATATATTAGAGCTTGAATCTCTCAACTCCTATACCCTCAAATGAACAAATGCATGATTGAGAAAATGATGGATTTATTTATACATTGAAAAAGTAGTATTGGGTCACTCACAACTAAAGGTGATGGTGAAACACAACTACAATAACTAGATTCAAGGAAAGTGGGGAATCCATACTTTTTATCTCGTTCCTTCACGGTCAAACATACATGTGGGGACCCAAATATTGACATACCGAAAAACCGATAGAATTGAAAACTTTACACTATAGAGTGATTATGGAACCCATGAACCTTTATTACAACGTGGAGTATTATTGAGACCCATAACCTTAATATAGTGTATGAATTCCAAACTAGATTATTTCCAAAACTCTCTCTTTTAAACTACCCTTTAAGAAAAAAACAACCTACTTATCTGTTTATAAATATGAATACCACATTTTCCTTTATTTTGTTGACAATTAAAATATGAATTATGTCATTTGATTTAGAACTTTTAAAGTTAGTTAGAAACTTGCAATGGTTATTATAAATAAGGACATATACTAACAAGAATAGAAAGCACATTAATGCATCATCAAGCATATCATTAGAAATACTCTGCTAAATGATTCTTTTTCTAAGATAAACTAAGGAGATGTTTGTATCCATGTCCTTGAAATTTTTGAAATCATGCAGAAAGTGGTAAAATTGTTTGATCACCCTCATTTAATGCAAAATACTAGATATCAAATAGTATAATGTCTACATCTCAGGTCAAACATGCCCTGTACATATTAATATATGCAATCATGATGGAAATGAAGTATCGTGTTCCAACCAAATCATATATTTATCATACATAACTAGATCCATTTCTGGATGATGATATCAATTACACATCAAAACAAATCACCAAAACACATTTTACTTCTAAATGCCCCTTACAAAAGACAAAATATCATAAAACACATACCGAACCCAACAAATTTAGGTCACAAATAAAATTGATCAACTTTGCAATACACATAAAAAAATATACCAGTCACGAACTTCTCAACAAAAATAAAAGAATCTACCAGTACGTGTTGGATAACTCTACAAGAATACAACCAAAATAATGACCATTCCATTGTATCCCCACCATTATAATCAATGTTGATTCATTTTTATTACAAACATCCCAATCATCAACAATAAAAGACATAAATATGAACATATACATTCTCATTAACGCCTTAGATCCAATATAGTTGCAGAGCAAGATCCTAATAAAGGCACATTTTAAACAACTAGGTCAAATTCAATTTGAATATTTAAACCATGTGCCATATCTCCGTCAAGAATAGCATCCACTAACAACATCTACATGTCAGTCGATAGTTTAAACATGACAAGGCATAAAATAAATCATATGTTTTGAGCTCATAACACTTTCACAAAACCAATACTCCTAGGATAGAATAAAACCCTAATACCACCGAATGATCGCTAAGAATCAAGAATTCCCCAGAATTCAATAAGTCTCAAAAAGCATCCATTAAAAAAGGTAAATTTATGATATAATAATCTAATGTAATTGTGGATAAAAAGCATAAATCTTGATAAAAATCATACCATGTTAATTATTGGATGAAAAGTGTGGTGCGAGTTTGTATTATCTAATAAATTGCATGTGTGTTATTCCCCTTCAAGACTTGAGATTTTGGCAACAGAGATGTTATGCAAAGATTAAAATGTTGAGAAAACTAAGAGTGAAAAGTGGAATCACATCAACTAGAACCTTCACCTTGCAAGAACAATCCAATGTGGGTGAACCATGAATCATTGTAGCCTTTATATAGAAAAAAATAGTCGATGATTTTCCCTCCAATACTAGAAATCAAGGGATGAAAGAAGGTATAACATGAAATTGACTAAAAATACATGCAAGTGCAACCATATGCCTAAATTAAAAGGAAAATGGAGGGCGAAATAACCCTTGGGATCCTCCATTATTGAAAATTAGGAGCAAAAGAGTGATTTCACTAGGTTTTTCCTAGAAATTGGGGGTGAAAGATAGATTGGATGAATATTTTGCTAAGACAAAAATTAGTTTTTTTTTTCATTTTCCACATTAATATACGGGAGGCTATTCATTTTGGATTTATTTTTTTCCTAATAAATATTGGGAGAATGTATTTTAGCTAGAAAAACACTTTCCATATAAGAAAATATCCCACTAGATTGTTGTAACCCCCTGAATATAGTCCATGGGATATATACAGCATCCTAAAATCATCCATATTTTGAACCTATTGGTTCTCCTTTTTTCTGGCCTATGTTTTCTAGGTACTATGCTTGTACATAGGATTTATCAATTGGCATGGGATTAAAGATCATCACCTGTCTTTGTATGTGACTATGTAACACTCCCATATACTTGACGAGTGCATTTGGGTTCTTGAGTGAGATACCCAACATGATAGCCATATTTGTGAAGTCACTAGTACATTCTTGCACACTCTAACCTTGCATTTTCCTAAAGTAATGCCAACAGATCCACTTGTCCTCCAAATACATGATAAGATAGAAATGGGACTTGACAGGGGTTTTAAATTCCTTCTACTTAGTTACCGACGAACCATGGTTAGGGTTTTGGTACTTCTAGAATGTTATTAAAGGTACACATGTGGCTAGCTCCACATCTGTGAGAAATGAGAGCTAATGTGGAATCCACTCGATACTATGATGGTCAACTTGTAGGGAGCATAACTTTTGCATATGAACTATGGTTGAGGCAATTTTTGGATCGTTGGAAAGGTCTCGAAGTGTAGAATCATGTGAAATGGAATTGCATAAGAAGTGAAATTTTGATCCCAAAAAAAAAAATTGGACCCTCAAATATGCACTAGAAGGTTCTTGACCCCAAATCTGCAAAATGAAGTTGGACTATTTTATATTCCTTGGAAGGTAATAATGTCTTTGTATTATGTCGAAAGATATCCACATCCTCATGTAAAAGATTAATACATTGTATCCCATATTCATTATGGTAAAGTATACTCTTGATATCCATCATAATATAAAGAGATGTTATTTAGGAGAATTATACCATCCCACATGTAATATGTGAGAGTAATTCCTCCTCATCTTTTGGTATATAATAGGGTCAAGGGAATATTGGAGGAGCTAGTTGGTAAGCCGACTAAGTAGATTAGCTCACTAAGTAGATTAGTCGACTAAGTCAATCAGCCGACTAAGTTGATTAGCTGACTAAGTCGATCAGCCGACTAATTAGAGATTAGGTCGTGTCGGTTGACCGAACCGACAAGTAGTTGTTTGTAATTGTTTGTAAATCATATATATTAGGCTGTTGAGCCATATGAGAACTGGGTTCAGTTTTGTGTATTGTATGGACTCTTATAATATACTATAATCTATTATTCCCCATCTGGGTTCCTATTTCTTGTCTCTGTTATGTCTGTGTACTTCAATGTGTATTATTGGTAACCCTCTGTGATTCGTGAGATTACAACATTGGTTCTGTTGCCAGTAGTACATATCTGAGATGAATACAAGTAGATGATATCAAAGCAGGAAATTAAGAACTGGTGGGATCACAAGATGGTGAAGTGAATATTAATTTCGCTCACACAATAATCACCAAAATATTTGGAATATCGGATAAGCCATAGGGCAAATATATATTAATGGTTGTATAGATAAGATAATCGATGATATGTTACAATGGTGGCCCTGCCTTAAATATGGCTTGGGCATTTGAAATGAGGAGACACCTCATTTCATAACCTAACTTAGTTAACCTAATTATTTAATTATTATCTTATTTATGTTTGTTACATTGCCTTCCCCTTAAGGGAATCTTTGTCCTCAAAGATGTATTTGACATTAATGTCTGATTTATTTCAATCTGTCATTTTGAAATTCTTTCCTCTTTGTATTTGCGACATTTGAGGAGATGAGCCGATACGAATTACGGATTCCCCAAGAGAATTGTCGCATAGCATCTGTTGTGGTCCATCCCAGATCTATTTTTATCGGAGCTCTGGGATCTTTTTGTGGAACGATCTGTCTCGATTGTTGCTTCGTATGTCGATATTTCCGCATATCCACATAAGTCTTCTGTGAATATTCATTTTGACCCTGTCGTTGGTCAAAATGACGATTATAATTAGGATGTCTGTAAGGTATAGGTTTCGTTTGTTCTTCTTTCCTTTGGACTGTGACGGGAACTGTCTTCACTTCTTCGATTTTGGATGCATTTTCCTGGATTGTGCTTCTTGGTTCTCTAGTAGATTGTTCATGAATTGGAATCCTTTCGATTCTTTCCTCTTGTGATTTTTTTTCGATTTCTAACTCCTTGATTTGGTTATGTAGTTCCTGATTACTATTAATTAAACACTGGTTTTCTTCTTGCTTTTCTAGTAATTTCCCTTTGAGGTCTTCACCGGATTGTTCCCTCTTGCTGTTGTTTTTCAATTTTTTGATTTTTGTAATCAGGGTTTTGTTGTGATTTCTTAATCTAAAAATTTCTTCAGAATTGTTGGATATTATTTTATTACTCTTTGCGATCTCTAGCTTGTGTTCTTTTTTTGAGTCGCTATTTTGTTGTTGAAGAACTTTTATCTGTTGTCGATACTGGTCGACCACTGATTCTTGATCTGTTAATTTCTGTTGTATGTGCGTTAGTTCTTCATCCTTGTTGTTAATGATTTTGTTCAAGCGGATTGTTTCTACTTCGTAATCACTTATTTCTTTCTTTATATCTTGATTTGTTAGTCTCTGATTGAAATCACTTTCGTCTTTTAAGTTCTTAATTTGGGCATACAATTTTTCTATATGATTGTTCTGGTCAGAAATTAATTGTTCCTTGCGCTCTTTTTCCATATGATTTGATTTAATCAATATTTCCAATTTTGTATTTGTGTGTCGTAATTCTTCATTCTCTCTTCGATAGCGCTTTAATTTGGCTTCTAATTTCTCTATTTGTGCTTGCAAACCAGCTTCCATGGTCTCT
>LPNX010723621.1:518004-558678 GCA_001517045.1 Pseudotsuga menziesii
TGGGCATGGAGCCACAGGGAAGGTGGCAGTGTGGATTGGAGAGATGGTGCAGGTGACGGGGCAGTGCACAAGAGCGTGGGGAAGGAGTGGAGCGGAAGGGAAAATGGAGCAGGTGAGCCGGGCGCAATGCTAGGAGCGAGAAGGTTGCAGAGCACGGTGTGTGGGAGAATGCAGTGTGATGGCATGGGCGCGTGAGGTGGGCCATGGAAAAGGGAGAAGGGAGGAGCGATGGAGGTGGAGGCGTATGGTTTTTTCGTTTTTTTCTTTCTTTCCTTTTTTTTTTTATAATATATATAAATTTTACAGGTAGGAAAAAGGTCACCTATAGCTCAGGGAAACCCTGTATTTTTTCAGACAAGGTCTGAATCTGTTGACCACAGCTCAGATCGAGCAACAAAAGCTCTGATACCACTGAAGCGAATATTAATTTCGCTCACACAATAATCACCAAAATATCTGGAATATCAGATAAGCCATAGGGCAAATATATATTAATGGTTGTATAGATAAGATAATCGATGATATGTTACAATGGTGGCCCTGCCTTAAATATGGCTTGGGCATTTGAAATGAGGAGACACCTCATTTCATAACCTAACTTAGTTAACCTAATTATTTAATTATTATCTTATTTTATGTTTGTTACAGATGGAAAATTATTTGCAAAATTACGCGCGAAGAAACAGATTAACGACTGCTCAGGCGAAAGAACGATTTTTCACCGAAACCCATGAGAAGTTCATAGAATTGGTACCCCAGCTTTTGAAGAAACTTCTAGATGAAAAATATGAAAGAAACTAAAGAACAACAGCTGCTAGAGAAACTGATTCGATGGGAAAGAACAAACCTGTCAGAGTGGTTCGAAAATATCACCGATGAATTCTACGAGGAGCAAGCTATAGAAGAAATAACTTCGGTAGAAACCATTCAGAATAAATTCTATACAGACCTTACAAAGCAGTTCCTGTGCTCCTTATGGACCTTATTGTTCAAATTCCTGATAGAAAAAGGAGTGGGTCATATTGTCGAACCTCGTCCATCACTACGTGAACCGCCACAATATTCCAACTAGGTGGAGAAACAAAAGAATTGGGAGAAATTCTTTGCCAAAAGGGAGTGGGAATATTTCCTAAGCAAGTAAACAAAACTATCTGAGATTTCTAAAGCATTGGGTAGGCAATGGAGGGGTAGTTGGTCGTATGTCAGGGTAAAGTAAAGGGGATTCTAGTCGACTAAAAAGAGATACCATCACCAGCGATGAGAAGTCAACCTAAAAAGGAAATCGAACGAACAATGATACACAAAGGTACGGAAGATTTATAGAAGATAGAGAGGGAGAAGAGGCTAAAAAAGAGGGAAGAAAGAATAGAAAGAGCTATAGCACTGCAAATAGGAATGAGTACTAGGGTGACAAACCAAGAAATAAATCCGCCAGATTCAGGTCATGACCAACAGGAAGAAGGCATGGATGAAAAAAGTGTCACCCATGGAAGAAGACTTGTGGATCTCACATTTGAGAAGCTCTCCAAATAGAATTTCCCCAAGAGATAAGACCTCTATCTCCAATGAATCTGAGTACTAGGATACAAGCCATTGTCGAAGAAGACCTAAGACTAAGAGCTGGTTAGTTTGGTATATGGAGTCGAATAGACAACGAAGTAAATGATGATAATCGTCTAGTGATTCGAATACCAGAGGAAGGAAACCGGGTCACGCTTCAGGCATACCCCTCCAACCAAGGTACCCACTTACTTTACCCAACACATGAAGGATCACCCCCCCTTCCAAATACATATTTGGAGAATACATAACAATCTGAACTACAGACAAATAATTGTAGTTGGACATCGACAGGAGAAGTTGACCTTGACCGACTACTTGTCAGAGAAGAAACGACAAACAAAACAACCGATGGGAACGAGAGTTTCATCAACAACAGCTCTGCACAAAAATACAAACAAAACATCCCACTACCCCCACAACCACCCCCACCACCGCCACCTCCCGAAGAAGATAGCGACAACAAATCCGACATGGGTCATGGATCAGCGCATATCTCTCTATATGAGGGCGACAAAGATCCTAGACAACATTGCTTCATCTGTGAGTCGACATGGGAGGCAAATCAAGTCACAGCAGAAGATAGATAGATGGCGCAGATCGTTGGTGCCTTGAGGAAAATATCTCAAACATGGTATATGACCTTTACTGAGAGAACTCCTCAAGCATACAAATTAGAAATTAAAGTGTAATTTTTATCGTTCTTTAAAACTCCAGATGCTAAACATCTGGCAGCTAAAAAGTTGAAAAAAACCTCACAAAAGCCAGCAGAATCCGTCTGAGAGTACGATAAATGTTGGAAAGACCTTCTCAGCCAACTCGATTATGTAATTGATGAAGAATTGTTAATTTGGTGGTTTCTTGCAGGCCGTTCACAGAAAATTCGGTGGCATATAAGCCTGGAGACATTCAAGACATATGAAGATGCGCTTACTAAATCCCTACAAGTGGAGATGGACGAATACTTCCCAGCATATCCCACAGATACTAGACTAGAAGAACAGCTCGAAATCATGCAGAAATCACTAAAAGAGCTAAACCTTAAGAGTCGGGATGTCTGGTGCATGAAATTCTCAATGGTCGGACATTCAAAAGATAATTGTCAACAGGACAGCATCCGATAGGACGTTCGATTTGTGCAAACAAAGTGTTTTTGCGACATCCACCAAGAACATGGAGAACACACCACAAAATATTCCCCGTTTAACATGATGAATGGTAAAGCATCTTGGTGTGCAATCTGTGAAATTAAAATTCTAACCATGACCGACTACCACCTAAACTTAAAAAATCAATAAAATTACCAAGCAGCCTACCAGACGAATGTAGTTGTGCAGAACAACGATAACAATCAACGAAGCAATGCTCAAAACAAACAAAATAATCAAAGGTATGAAGGTCGTCGATATGAGCGCCGGTTCGACAACCAATGTAGAGGATATGGAGGTCGAGGTCGATTCTCTGGGAATCGCGACAATCGACCATGTCAGCCCATCCAATGTTTCACGTGCTACAAAGAAGGTCACCGATATGCAGACTGTCCATACAAGGACAGAACTGATTTAAAATTATGTACTAACTGTGGAGTAGGGGATCACTCATTAGAGGATTGCCCTACTATGCTTGATAAAATTAATAAGAAGAAAAATGTTAATGTCTTGTCGTGCATTGAAAAACATGATATTATCAATACAAAGAATTTGCATATAGTAACCCAACAAGGGACAAAAATTGGGAATGATAATCCACGTATAAGAAAAATAAAATAAAATAATGATTATCCTAACCCAGTTAAACAAAAACAACTGTATAAAGACGCAATGAATATATTTAAATAATTTGCTCGACAAGAAGAAGCTGACGATAATCTACAAAGCACAATTAAAGAATGAATACGCTTAGTACAAGATGATAAAATAGTATCTCAATTCATCGACTTATTTTATAAAATAAAACACAACAATATCATAGAAAAACAAACAAAAAATATCTGCAGCCTAAACCAAAAGGACAAAAGTGATGCCGACCCACTTGTCGACCTAGAAATTGAAGGATACCATGTCCAATAAGTTGTGCTCGACTTTGGGTCACAAGTAAACATTATGATTCATGGCACTTGGGAACAATTGGGTAGACCTCGACTATACGAGTCAGGAATATACCTGAAATTAGCTAACCAAGGCTTGATTGAAACTATCGGAGTCTAGAAAAATGTCAACACGACCATAAAAGGAATATCAACCAAAGTCGACTCTGAAATTATTGACCCTAAGGAAGGATCCATCTCTTTCCCAGTGTTAGTAGGTCGGCCTTGGGGAAGAAAAATGAAAGCCTCGATATCCTTAGATAAGGAAAGGATAAAACTAAAAAGGAATGGACAAAAATTCATAGTACCTATCCATCCATCCCAAGGAGAACCTTGGATAGAACCTATTGATGAAAAAGTCGACATACGACAACTATACCAAATACAAAACAATGAGGACTACATAGAACCCAATGTCTATGGTGAACTTCACTTAGGGAATCAAGATTCAATAGGATACAACTTAGACACATAATTATATGATTGGGAAGTTGAGAACTACGAAACACAAGAGGATGTTGGACCATTCAAAAGTATAGAAGAAACCAGTCCAACAATGCTTCGTGGTGTCCATCATCCCAAAAATATTTGAAAAGAAAACCAGGGAATATCCTACCCTAAAACCAGCAAATGTAAATATCAAACAAATCACAAGATACAAAGAAAGAGAATCACTAGCTATGCATATAGAACAAGTATCCAGGAACATTGGTGAACATGGCCGACTACAAAGATTAGTGGAAACTTTCACAGGACAAGCTGCTAGATGGTGGAATACCCATCAATCAAGACTGCATACATGGACAACAGCTTCGACTTAATTTATAGAAATATTCAGAGGAAAAAGATTAACAAATAAATCCCAAATACCTATATTCATCCAAGGACAGGATCCAGAAGACCACATAAGAACATGTGAACAAGAATGGAAAAGACTTGGGTATAAGGATGAACATACATGGTGACACCTGTTTCCATTGACTCTATCTGACTTACCAAACAAGTGGTACAAAATGGAAGAAGCTCGGGGTGAAACATTCCTACGGCATGAACTTAGAGAGAATTTTATCAAAGATTTCATCTTTATACCAGAAGACGAAAAATTAGTCGAAACTGCAAAACAAATTAAGGCATTTGTAGAACCGACCGGGAACAAAAACCTAATACAAAATCAAGACCGGCCGACAATAAACTGCAATAATATACAAATCGGGACAATGCCACAGTCAACAAGACTACAGATGGAAAATCAAAATTTGGAAGGGAAAAGCTTTAGATGGAAATCAAACCATGTTGAAACGACAAAACCAATTCGCACATTACTCAAAGTTGAGACAGCCGACAAAGAAGACACCAACCGAATGACTGCAACAGAACTTCCTGCCACATTTTCGCAGTTTAAAGGAGGGAGTTGACCAATCAATGAAACGAAATAACTTGAATGGTTAGACACTAAAGTGAAAACTAAATAAGTCCACATATCAAATGATGATCGACCAAAAGTAGCAAAAATTGGAGACTACTAGAGTGAAGAGAAAACAACAGAAATAGTAAAACTAATAAAAGAATTCCAGGATTTATTTGCTAGAGACTACAAGGATCTCAAAGGTCTAGTATATGAAATGGGTGAAATGAATATTGACATTAAACCTGATGTTCGACCTGTAAATAAGAGACCATATAAACTAGCTCATAAATACAAAGAGATAGTCAAGAAAAAGATTGATCATATGCTTGCAACAGGAATTATCTACCCTATTGACCAATCAGAATGGGTAAGTCCAATGGTTGTTCAACCAAATAAACATGATCCAACCAAGCTAAGGATCTGTGTCGACTTCAGAGACCTAAATAAAGTTACATTAACAGACCCATTTTCGACACCTTATGTAGATGAAATATTAAATGAGGTCGCAGGACATGAATGCTACTCGTTTACAGATGGATTCTCAGGTTATAACCAAGTACCAATAGAAAAAGAATATCAGAAAAAGACAACATTCATATGTGAATTTGGCTCATTTTCTTACAGATTTATGCCGTTTGGACTAAAAAACGCACCTACAGTATTTTCGAGAATTGTGGTCAAAACATTTCAAGAATACATTTACAAAGCAATGGCAGTATATTTCGACGATTGGACAATATACTCTATGTTGAAAGATCACTTGAAATGGATAAGGCTCATGTTGGAATGATGCCAACAAATCCATCTATCTCTAAACATAAATAAATGCATATTTTTAACCCCTATAGGGATACTATTAGGACACATCGTCTACAAAGAAGGCATCAAGGTCGACTTTGCAAAGATAAAAATTATCCTTGAATTAAAACCATCGGTGAACCCAAAACAAGTCAGGGTACTATTTGGTCATACAGGATATTACAAGAAATTCATAAGATACTATTCAGATATGACATATCCACTGGAGGAAATGTTAAGAGAAGATCAAGAGTTCAACTGGACAGAAGAATGCAACATATCTTTCCAAACACTAAAAAAGAAGCTAGTTGAACCACCCATTCTAAGATTTCCAAACTGGTCAACCAAATTCCATGTACACATCGATGCATCAGGCCTGGGAATAGGAGCAATCCTAACTCAACCAGGGGATGATGGAATGAACTACCCTATAGTTTACAGTAGCAGAAAAATTAAATAAAGCAGAAATAAACTACTCGACAATAGAGAGAGAAGCATTAGGAATGGTCTTTGCACTATAGAAGTATCGACATTACCTACTAGCGAACCCGTTTATCTTTTATACTGGCCACCAAGCACTAAAATACATTGGCAATAAACCCTTACACCATGGGATAATTTTTCGATGGCTACTTCTATTCCAAGAAATTGAATTTGAATTTGTTGTCAGACTAGGAAAATTAAATGTCGAACCGGACCACTTATCATGAATCGACATAGGAGAGGAACCAACGGGAGTAGAAGACGACCTAACGAATGCACATTTATTCTAAATAGAAGCAGTCCCAGCAGCATTAGAGACATAGCTCAATTCTTAGAAAATGGACAAGCACCAGAGGGAATGAGCATGAAGAAGAAAAAAAATTTAGCCATGAAAGTTGCACCATATAGCCTCATAAATGGATTCCTATATAAAATGGGCCTAGACGACATCCTCAAAAGATGTGTACTAGAACATGAAAGAAATAATATCATGTATGAAGTACACTATGGATCGGCGGGAGGACACTTTCAAGCAGACACAACTGCCAAGAAAATCCAATAGTCAGGGTTATGGTGGCCGACACTTTACAAAGACTGTAAAAATTTTGTAAGCCAATGTGACAGATGCCAACGACTAGGTCGACCTCTACCTAGTATGGAAATGCCCTTGATATTAGTAAACCCAAGTTTGGTGTTTGAAATTTGGGTCATCGACTTTATAGGACCATTCTCCATACCAGCAAAAAGAACAAGTGCAAGGTACATAATAACTGCAGTGGAGTATGTAACCAAGTGGGAAGAGGCAGAACCGGTCGACACATGTTCCAATGAGATAGCTGTTAAATTCATATATGAAAATATAATCACCATATTTGGATGGCCAATAACCTTAATCAGTGACCAAGGTTCACATTTTATCAATAAAACCATAAAAGCACCAACGGACCAGTTCAAAATCGACCACCGACGTAGTACAGCTTATCACCCTCAGTCGAATGGAGCAATTAAGGCATTTAATAAAACATTAACAAAAGGCCTAACAAAAATATGTAACACCGACAAAGACGATTGGGACGAAAATATGTCTGCAGTACTATGGGCGTACAAAACAGCATACAAGCATTCGACAGACCAAACACCGTTCCGACTAGTCTATGGACAAGAAGCAGTATTTCCACTACATTTTCGACAGTAAACACCTATTATAGCTGAAATTCTACATGTCGATGTCGAACAACGAAGGAAGGACCGATTGATACAATTAAGTAAGCTAGAAGAACACCGACTGATCGCTTTACAACACCAATAAATCCAAAAATAATTGCAGAAGGCATGGCACAATCGTAATATCAAAAACAAAAACTTATTGGTAGGGGACCTTTCCCTACTATACAATAGTCAAGTAAAAGGGAAACCCAAAAGGATACATACACAATGGATGAGACCCTAAGCGGTACAAAAATTAAAACAAGTCTAAGAAAAAAGACATATAACAACCATAACGGTTAGACAAAAAACTATAAAAATCTGAAAAGAAATATAAAATAAACAAAATAGAACCAACACCCATAAACCAGGATGACACGAAATAAACACTTCGATAGCCGACATACCACCATTGACCACTCACATGATCGACATCGACCAACGACCCCAAAGGTCACATCACGCATTCATGACTATGAGCACCAAAATCAAATCACCATTAACGCAAACTCAAGTGTTCGCGCTGGACCATCACTTCCGCCATTAATACACCCATCGACATAAACTTCAAATGCAAGACTTATAAATACTGGACCAGAAGAGGATCATTTACAGTATTTTGAAAAGAGAGAGAAACTTAGCAAATAGAAAACTGAGAACCGAGAATCCTGAAGTAAAGTCGAACAAAGAACTGACAAAATCCCACCAAAACACACTAGAGCCACAGCAAATACTAAGGAAATACAATATGTTGAAACCCCATTAATGAGGAGGTTAATAAACATAAAAAATGTCGAGGTCCAAGAGACCTCATGGGCGAAAAAATGGGCCGAGATCAAGGAATGGTCCTATGTCGACAAGAAACCAACTCAAGCTGCAGAGAAGGTAAACCACAGCTCTATCATGAACTACATGAACACAGCGTTCATGGAAAGTTTTGGTGGAACAAAAGAAATGGCAATGAAGTTTATTATCATCCGATATCACAATATTTGATTCTACTTCGACAGGCCAGTCGATATCTCTGGCGAAGTGATATATAAACTGACTAGTTTATCCAACCAAGGTGACCCAGCACCAGTTGGCATAAAATAAGGGTTGGTAGAGCGACTAACTGGAACACCATCAAGAAAGAACTCAAAAGGGATAATGATTAGCCAGATACAAACCTGAATGCCACAAATTGTGGCTAAAATCATAGCAACATGGTTTACACCCACAGGTTAGGGAAGCGACCTAAAAATGGATATGCTAGAGGTAGTAGATATGATTGCCGACACGGGAAAGGTCTACAGATGGGTTGAGTATGCCGTCGATATGCTCAAAGGTATCTATGGGAAATGCTAGGATTCGGGAGGGATTATAAGGTTCCCGTCCCTGATAATATGGATAGTAATGTACTACTTGTGCCCAGTCGGGGACAAGCAGTTCCAAGAACCCACAAAATTCCATATGTGGAGGTTCAAACCATTTTCCCAGACTGGAACACTAAAGGAACTGGAAAATGGAAAAGTGTTGTTGGAAAATTGGTTCCAATAGCTCAAAATTCAGACGACCAGATGGAGGGTGCCCCAGAACATCCGACGAATTCTGCCAAAAACTGTGCACATACAGCTGGAACTTAACCATACTGCGGTTTGGTATATGCATGGTGCCAAGGCAAAAGAAAAGACTCTCGACTACTACCCAACAGTTGAAGAGATTTTCCATGAGCTATCTCGACAGTCTAGCACAAAACTGTCAATACCAACAAAAGCCAAGGAAGCAACCCTAGCAATAGAAGAACCCTTAACAGACCAAGAAAAAGAAGAATATTATGAACTTCAACTACACATCAGCACCTTCGTGTCAGAGGAAACACTAGCAGAAGACACCAACTGACTGCAAATCACAATCATACCGCCGACATCCCAAAGGGAAGGCACACAGATGGAACAGCAAGTAGCCAATTCAGCTGAGAAAAGTGTCAGCCCAGCATAACAATAGGAGGAAGGGGATGAACTGGGAGATATTGAGTTTGACAATCCACAGTATGACATAACCAAGGAAAAAATCAAAAAGCTAGCAAAGGAGATAGCAGCAGTAAGGAAGAAAGCAATTGAGCCAAAAGGGAAGGGGAAGCGCAAGCTGATCCTTTCAGACTCAGAGGATGAAGAGGAACTGTTAGCTACCACTGTTGACATTATAGAAGATGTCATATAAAACAAAGTTTTGATTGAGACACAATTCAAAAAAATTGTCGAAGCGGGAACACGACAAGGTCGGCCAAAAAAGCCAAAAAGTACAAACACCTCGACGGCCGAAAATATTGTTGACCTAGTATCTACACCTCCACCCCCATCTCCGACCCAAATCACACAAGAATAAATTCCAAAGCTTCCCTCCATAAGCCCAGTCGACATATGAAAAAATGCTATGCCGAAAACTCTGAAGGAGAGGTTCGACCAAGACAGAGACTTCCAGGCATACATTGAAAAATTGCCTGAGTTACTTACCTCTGTGCAGAAGATCACCACCAAAAATGCCTTTATTTGAAGCTAGTGGATCAAGACAGCTTGTTCCTTCACAATCTAGCCAAGTAACCCAGAATCCAAGGTCTGTGGGAGTGTTAAAATCCACATTTGTGAGGAACCCCGACAAGACATCTCAAGTTTTTGCAAGTCTAACCTCATCCTTCATCCCATCCGACACCGCACCCCCTCCACCAGCCAATGAACCAGCAAGAAATGAGGAAGAAGAGAACATGGAAGAAATCAACCAAGAAATCGATGACCTATTCTCTGACATCCCAAAGGGTTCGCCCCCACAAATTAAGGACTCGACACCTGATCACATTCCCACCACACCAATCACACCCGACCATTCACCATCACCGCCACCACCCCCTAACCCAGAATATGCACCTGAACCACCTGTATCGCAACCATCAGTACCAGTAACATCTATATCTGAAACCTCTGCACAAATTCCACTAGATACACACCCAGCTATAGAACTCATCCCATAGACCCAACCAGAAGTTCCACCCACCATTGCAGACCAGCAACCAGACAATCCACTGCTGGAAAATCAACCACCAGAAAATCTAACCCTTACAAGTGCACAAGTACAACAACAAGTAGAACAACAAAAGCATAAGAGGAGGAGAGACAGAAAGAAGAGGGACCATCAATCACAAGTGGCAATGGTCCACATTAGCCAACTTGGGTCGATCACTGCAGTCAACCCAACAAAGCTGAAGGAGGGAGAGTTGGGACAACTCTTGGAAACTCTGGCTATCGAAGAAAAAACAAGAAGCCAGACTAGACGCAAGGAGCTCGACGACAATGAAAGGGAACAAGTCGAGTTCCTAATAAAATGCAGAAACTTGGGACAATCTGTGATACCAGGACCAAGAGAGGTCGACACCGACAAACCACTAGAAAAATCCTATCAGTTGTTTGAAAGTGTGGTGTCGACACTACATACACAGATGCAAAACACAAAAGAAGAGCAAAAAGAAGAAACAACTAGACTACTGATGCAGCAACACACAGCCTTCTCCGAAGCTTACAAAGTGCTTCAAGATCACATGGAGGAGTCTATCATAATAGAAGGGGTACTACAAGACTGGAAATTCTTCCAGCAAACCCGACAAACTCGACAAGAAATTCAAGCACTGGAGAAGAGAAAGAGCATGGAAGAAGCATTGAGAAGCACTATCAAAGATCAAATCATGCTCGAAACAGCCAAACTGCAGAAGCTCGAGAGACAAGCACACTAGTGGGTACAGCAGGAAATTCCGATCTTGGACAAATTAGACACCATCTGTCCACAGATGAAAAGACTTCTGGAGATGACAGAAGAGAAAGACCAGTTTATGGGTCCCAACATGCAAAGGATAGTAGACCTTTCCATTCAAGAGAAGATGTTGATGCTATCAAGCCTTACAACATTAACCATCGACATCTAGAAAGTACTGAAAATTGGATAGAATTCCAACATCAGTTGGCCGTAACAACAAAAGCAATTGTTGAAGTCTATGTACAGAAATGACCAACCATTCGACTTCACAGCCCATAAAAGACAAACAAAGAAATAACTACTTTAGACAACCAAAGATTTTTTTTTTTAGTACCTCCCCTGTTTCTTCAGGATGAAGAACATTTTTGTTTGTGGGGGAGATGTTGGAGGAACTAGTCAGTAAGCTGACAAAGTAGATTAGACGACTAAGTCGATCTGCTGACTAATTAGAGATTAGGTCGTGTCGGTTAACCGAACTGACAAGTAGTTATTTGTAACTGTTTGTAAATCATATATATTAGGCTATTGAGCCAGTTGAGAACTAGGTTCAGTTCTGTGTATTGTATGAACTCTTATAATATAATATAATCTGTTATTCCCCATCTGTGTTCCTATTTCTTTTCTATGTTATGTTTGTGTACTTCAATGTGTATTATTGGTAACCCTCTGTGATCCATGAGATTACAACAGGGAGTCATATCACATATGACAACTTGATCTTTCTATATTGTATTGGGGTTTTTGTCATTGCTATATTGTAAGCTTGAGGAGGTAATTTGGAGATAATAGAAGACTACCTTCCCGTGTATGTATCCCAATTGTGTGAACCATGTATATCTGGTGTTCTCTTTTTCCTTGTTCTCTTTTGTACTTATTGTTTTGCATATATAGGTAAGCTAGTTTATCTTGATCCATATTTCCAACATCGTATCAGAGTTGGTTGCTATGATATAGCCCCTTCTATAGATTTCTAACAATTTTATCATCTCGATATTGTTTATTTTGTAGATTTATCTGGTAGCCATTAGGCTTCTCTTCAGATATGGGCATATTTCTACAAAAAAATTTATGTCTAACCCTAACCCTATTTTGTAGATTTTTGAAAAAAAAAATCAAGGGTTCTTGATGTTATTTTTATAGATCTATATGATTTTTGGATTCTCCTCATGGAGATCTATCTTCTGGTTGTAAAAATGGATTTTTTTGTCCAAGTTTTGGTAGACTTTGTACAGGTTTCTGTCTTCGGAATATTCGACACTATTTTCGGCCTAAAACTCAGCATTCATGATTGTTCCTAGTGTGAACTCACGAATATACTGTTGACTCATGACTTCCAGTGAGCAGACATGTGAGTGGTTTGACATAATCACGACTGTTCCTACTTCAAACCTGCGAGTATACCGCAAACTCGTGAATGTCCTGTGAAGAGACCTGTGAATGCTTTGGCAGACTCATGATTTTCCTATGCAGAGACCTACAAATAGCCTTTAGAACTGCGACCCTACCATGTAGAACCCATGATTATCAGTTTTTATTCACGACTTTCTTGTTGGAAGACCTATGAATACCTTTTCTTGGCACTTTTTAAGGGTTGTAAGTAAAAAAAATTCCTTTACTGTTTCTCTATTGTGTTTCTGTAGATCAGTACGCTAAAGTATATTAGTTTTATTTCTATTCAATAATTATTTTCTTGTCATTTCTAGAATTTGAGTTTTTTCTTTATTTTCTATCATTATGACTTCAGAAGTAGCTCCTATTCCTAAACTTGTTGGTCCTAACTATTGTTGGTTGTGGAGCCTAATCTTCTAGATCCATACATATTATTCAATTGTGTTTGTACCCCAGGTGTACTGTACACTCATTCCCCCTGCCTTGGGGTTTGGGGGCAGTGCCCCTGAGAAACGGGGGTTCAGGGATAGAGCCCTTGAGAAAAAAATTTGGGATGTGTGTTGGCCAACAGTTTTACGGACCCATGGTATTGGGTTACCCATAGTATTTTCCCATGGTATTTCCCCTATAAAAGAAATCATTGTAACACGACTGTGTATGGTATTATTTTGTATTGTAAACAATCTCTATGATTGTGTGGGAGAGACTATGAGAGCTTGAAGAGGAAGTATAGCAGTTTTGCTACAGGTTGTATTCCTTCATCTTTCTAGACTGCAATAAAAGGACTAGCAATTTCTTTGTGGACATAGCCCATACTTTGGGTGAACCACATTATATCTGTGTCTCTCTATAATGGTTTAATGTGTTTTGCATCTTGTTTAATGATTTAACTGTATATGTGTTATTCCTCTGCGATCCTGTTTTCTAACAATTGGTATCATAGCTAAAAGGCCTATTTGGTTGGTAAACTCGCAGGAAAGAAGGGTTCCTAGTTCAAGTGGGAGCAATGGCAGAAGAAGGAAAGTTTAGGGTCGAGAAATTTAACGGCCAAAACTATCAGTTATGGAAGATGCAAATGGAGGACTATCTTTACCAGAAGGATTTGTACCTTCCATTGGGCGAAAAAGAAAAACAGTTGGCAGCTATGAAGGATGAAGAATGGGAGGTTCTTGACAGAAAGGCACTAGGAACAATACGGCTGTGCCTGGCTTCGTCAGTGGCCTTCAATATTTCGAAAGAAAAAACAACAGAGGGTGTGATGAGCACATTAAGTAAGCTCTATGAAAAACCCTCAGTTTCTAACAAGGTATTTTTAATTAAGCGTTTATTTAATATGAATATGTCGAAAGGTGGATCTGTTGTCGATCATTTAAATGAGTTTAATACACTTACTAGTCAGTTAAGTTCTGTAAAAGTGAACTTTGATGATGAGGTTAGGGCTCTTCTAATCTTGTGGTCACTGCCAGAAAGTTGGAATAGCTTGGTCATGGCTGTAAGTAACTCTATCCCTAGTTCAAACACTCTAAAGTTTGATGATGTTGTTGGTATTATACTTAGCGAGGAAATGTGGAGAAAAAGCACAGGTGAGACATCTGGTAATGCGTTGACCATGGAAAGAAGAGGGAGACAAAACGAGGGAGGAAGGAGCCCAGGAAACCACAACAAGTCTAAAAAGGGAAGATCTAAGTCCAGATTCAAAAAAATAGAGTGTTGGAACTGTGGTAAGAAAGGACATCTAAAGAAAGACTGCCGAGCACCAAAGAATAAAGGTGAGAGGCAGCAAGAGACTACTCAGGAAGCGAATGTAGCAGGTGATGTGTTACAAGATGATTTTATTCTTGCATTAGATAATACTAGCGATTACTGGGTAGTATATTTAGGGGCTTCATGTCATGCTAAGCCTCATAAGAAATTCTTTCATGACTATGTTCAAGGTGATTTTGGACATGTTTTATTGGGGGATGATGAACCATGTAAAATTGTTGGAAAGGGTAAGGTATGGATTAAGTTAAATAATGGAAATGACTGGCTACTAAAGGATGTAAGGCACATTCTTGCTATGAAAAGAAATGGAAATGACTGGCTGATCTCAATAGGGTAGTTGGGAGATAGCGGTTATTTGTCTACATTTGGAGAAACGTGGTGGAAGATCACTAAAGGATCACTGGTAATAGCAAAATGAGATAGTGTAGGTACGTTATATTTATGTCCTCATAATATTGATTATTCTATCTCTGTAGCTTCCACAGAAATAGGTGTGACGTTGTGGCATCATAGGCTTGACCACATGGGTGAGAAGGAGATGCAGATTCTCCACTCAAGGAAACTGCTTCCAGATATGAAGCAGGTAAGTTTGGGATTCTATGAGAACTATGTTTATGGAAAACAAAAGAGAGTTAGATTTCTCAGGTTTGGGAAACAAAAGACGAGTGAAAAGTTAGAGCTTGTCCATACAGATGTATGGGGACCAGCTCAAGTACAATCTCTTGGTGGCTCTCATTATTATGTTACTTTTATTGATGATGCAACTAGAAAAACTTGGGTTTATTGCATTAGACAAAAATCTGATGTGTTTGATACTTTTAAGGAGTGGAAAACTTTGGCTGAGAATGAGACAGGAAAAAGGTTGAAATGTCTCGGATCTGATAATGGAGGCATGTACTGTAGCAGGGAGTTTGACAGTTACTGTTCACACAATGGGATTTGTAGAGAGAAGACAGTCCCTGGAACACCACAAGAAAATGGTGTGTGAGAAAGGATGAACAGAACAATCATGGAGCGTGCAAGGTGTATGAGATTGCATGCAGGGTTTCCCTTACAGTTTTGGGCTGATGCTGTAAACACTGTTGTTTATTTAATAAATGGAGGGCCTTCAAGCACTTTGGATGGTGGAATTCCAGAGGAGGCATGGACAGGTAAACAAGTAAAATACTCATTTCTGAGAACTTTTGGTTGTGAAGCATTTTTCCATATTGATAAACATGATCGAACAAAGCTTGAGGCTAAATCCAAGAAATGTACCTTTACTGGATATGGGGTTGATGATTTTGGTTATCACTTATGGGATCTCAAAAATCACAAAATAATTAGGATTAGAGATGTAGTATTCAATGAAAAGGTCATGTACAAAGATCAGTTGCAAGGAAAGAAAGAAGAAAAGGAAAACACAGAGTACACAGTGCTTGATGAAATCAATGAAAATGAAGTTCCAAAGGGACTAGAAAATCAAGAGCAGCAGCAGGTTCCTGAAACTCCTGCAACTGTAAGAAAGTATACCAGGTTAAGTAGACCCCCTGAACGATTCTCTCCTTCATTGTATTATTTATTGATGGCTGATTCTGGTGAACCAGAATGTTATGAAGAAGCAATGCAGGTAGAAACTAAAAAGAAGTGGGAGCAAGGCATGGATGAGGAGATGGACTCATTGGTAAGAAACCATAATTGGGATCAGGTTAAGTTGCCTGTAGAAAAAAAAGGCATTGCAGAATAAATGGGTTTACAGGTTGAAGGAAGAATATGGAGGCAAGAAGCAGTACAAGGCTAGACTTTTTGTAAAGGGGTTTGCACAAAAGAAAGGTATAGACTTTGATGAAATATTTTCTCCTGTTGTTAAAATGACTTCAATTAGAACTATTTTAATTCTAGTTGCAATAGAATATTTGCATCTTGAACAGTTAGATGTAAAAACATCCTTTCTCCATGGGGATTTGGGGGAAGAGATTTATATGCATCATCCATAGGGGTATGAGGTAAAATGTAAGGATAATTTGGTTTGCAAGTTGAAGAAGAGCTTGTATGGCCTGAAGCAAGCTCCAAGGCAGTGGTATTTAAAATTTGATAAGTTTATGACAAAACAAGGTTATGATAGACGGAAGATATATTATCTTGTTATTGTATGTGGATGACATGCTTGTTGTAGGGTCTAACATGCAGGATATAAATGTGCTCAAAAGAAAACTAGCTAATTCATTTTCGATGAAGGATTTAGGTGTTGCAAAGCAAATGCTTGGTATGAGAATAACAAGAGACAGGAAAAATCACAAATTGACATTGTCTCAAGGTGAGTACATAGAAAAGGTGTTGTAGAGGTTTAGAATGTAGAATGAAAAACTAGTTAGTACACCTTTAGCCAGCCATTTCAAACTAAGTAAAGAGATGTGTCCAGAGACACAGGAAGAAATAGATTACATGTCCAGGATTCCCTATTCATCAACGGTTGGAAGCTTGATGTATGCCATGGTGTGCACAAGACCAGATATTGCACATGTAGTGGGAGTTGTGAGCAGGTATATGAATAATCCAGGTAAAGAGCATTGGAAAGCAGTACAGTGGATTCTCAGGTGTTTGAGAGGTGCCACTTCACATGCATTATGTTTTGGAGGTTCAGACATTGTTCTATAGGGATATGTTGATGCAGATATGGCTAGTGATAAAGACAGCAGGAGGAGCACCACAAGGTATGTGTTTACTGTGGGTGGAACAGCAGTGAGTTGGATTTCAAAACTGCAACAAGTTGTTGCACTTTTAACAATGAAAGCAAATTATGTTGCTGCTACAAAAGCTAGTAAGGATATGATTTGGTTGCAAAGGTTCATGGAAGAATTAGGTAAGAAGCAGGAGAATAGTAGGTTGTACAATGACAGCCAGAGTTCCATTCATATTGCAAAGAACTCAGCCCTCCATTCGAAGACTAAACATATACAGCTCAAGTACCACTTCATAAGATCTGTTTTAGATGAAGAACTGTTAAAACTGGAAAAGATACATATTAGCCAGAATCCTGTAGACATGTTGACAAAGGGAGTAACCAGAGAGAAGCTGAGTTCTTGCTTGGTTTATGTTGGCCTTCAAGCATGAAGGTGAAAATAAGAAATTTTCCAAGTCCAAGGTCCAGATCATAGTCCAGTAAGTGCAGTAGCGGTGGAGTTGTTGTGATCAGTCTCCAAGTGGGAGATTGTTGGTTGTGGAGCCTAATATTCTAGATCTAGAGATATTATTCAGTTGTGTTTATACCCCAGGTGTATTGTACACTCGTTCCCCCTGCCTTGGGGTTTGGGGGCAACACCGCTGAGACACGAGGGTTCGGGGGCAGCGCCCCTGAGATACGAGGGTTCAAGGGTAGTGCCCCCGAGAAAAAAATTTGGGATGTGTGTTGGCCAACAATTTTGTGCACCCATGGTATTGGGTTAACCGTAGTATTTTCCCATGGTATTTCCCCTATAAAAGAAAGCATTGTAACACAACTGTGTATGGTATTATTCTGTATTGTAAACAATCTCTGTGATTATCTGGGAGAGACGGTGAGAGCATGAAGAGGAAGTGCAGCGGTTTTGCTATAGGTTGTATCCCTTCATCTTTCTGTACTGTAGTAAAAGGACTGGAAATTTTGTTGTGGACGTATCCCATCGTTTGGGTGAACCACGTTATATATGTGTCTCTCTGTAATTTTTTAATGTGTTTTGCATATTGTTTAATGATTTAACTATATATGTGTTATTACTCTACAGTCCTGTTTTCTAACAACTATATTGCATGGAAGAGAAAATTGATTAATATTCTCATGAGTAAGAATCTGAGGATTGTTAATGATGAACACGAGAAATTTGTTGATGCTAAGGATGTGGCTATATGGGAGGACAAATGTGATCAACCAAGAGGGCTCATTGTTCAAACGGTTGCAGATAGTCTTCAAGTAAGTACTGAGGTAGAAGAAAACTCGGTTGAGGTATCAAAAACTCTTTCTTATCTCTTTGATAAATATGGTGATGTTTCTGCTTATTACCTTGAAAAGAAGATTTTTGATCTAGATCCTACTAACTTTGATAGAGTAGAATTTTATCTTACGGAAGTGAAAACCTTAAATGAAAAACTAAACAATTGTGGTAAATATTACAAGAAAACAGACACTTCTCTTATAATTCTTGTAGAAGAGAAATTGTCATCTTGTTTTGACATGTTCATTCAAACTAGGAATAGAGCTCTTGAATTGTCTCAAAGTACTATGAAACCTACTTTTGAATCTTTTTGTAAAGGGTTGATTAATGAGAAAGAAAGGTTAATTGTTTCAGGACAACTCTCACCTAATAAAGCTCTAATTGCTCATAATCCTAAGAAAAGTTTGAATAATACGAAAGGTTGTTGTTCACACACTTCAAAACCTACTAATAATTATGGTATTAATTTTAACGCACATAATGAAAATAGTAAGAAGAAGAAAGTGTATAATCCTTGTAAGCATTGTGGTAAAACTAATCATCCTGAAAATAATTTGCTTTAAATTGAAACATTTAATGTCTAAAGCTAAAAAGAAAGGTTTTGATAAATACCGCGTAGCTTTATGTGCATCTGTTGTTTCTTCTAGTAATTCTTCTTCTAATGTGGAATGGATAATGGATTCTAGTGCTTCTAAACATATGATGGGTAATGATTATTTATTTACATATTATGACAATAATAAACACATATCTCAGAAAGTATCTATAGGGGATGGTAAAAAACTTTCTGTAATTGGTCCCGATAATATTAATGTTGCTAATGGTCAATTGGAAGATGTTTTTCATGTTGAAAATATGCCCATCAACTTGCTTTCTATTTATCATGCATTTCAGAAAGGATATAAATTTGAATCTTGGCCTGATAAATATGTTCTTAAAGATATCAACCATAATTTTAAAGTAGTTTCTTCTGGTCTTGTTGATCATATTGTTGGTTTATACAAATTTACTAGTTTTAATTCAACTAAAAGACAGCCTTTTTATTCCTATGTTGCTCATGCAGATGAACTAAGTAAATTATGGCATGAAATATTAGGTCATTTGAATTATGGTAAAATGCAAATGTTAACTAAAATGGTCCATGGCTTACCTCATATTTCATCTACTAGTGGTGTTTGTGAAGGTTGTGTTCTTAGTAAACATCAAAAAGAAATGTTTGATAAAGGTAAAGCATGGCATGCTAAAGAACCTTTGCAATTAGTTCATAGTGACATTTGTGGTCCTCTTGAAGTTCCTTCTATATCACATGCAGTCTATTTTCTTACCTTTATTGATGACTTTAGTAGAAAATCATGGGTTTATTTTTTGAAACATAAAAGTAAAACCTTTTTTAAATTTCAAATTTTTAAATCCTTGGTTGAAAATGAATTTGGCAAAAAGATTAAGACTTTAAGAACTGATAATGGGGGTGGGGGGGGAGGGTTCATTAAGAAATAATTTGAATATTTTTTATCTAAACATGGCATTCGACATCAAAAGAATGTTCCTTACACACCTCAACAAAATGGACTTACTGAAAGGAAAAACAAAACTTTAGTTGAAATGGCTAGATGTATGTTTTATTCTAAAGGATTACATAAGAAATTTTGGGTTGAAGCCATAAGTTGTGCTAACTTTATTTTAAATAGAGTTCCTAAAAAATGCTAAGCATGTCACCCCTGAGGAAAAATGAAATAGTAGAAAACCTTATATTAATAATTGTAAAGTGTTTGGTTGGAATGTTGGGCTCATATTCCTGATGAAAAACGGAAAAAGTTAGAACCCAAATCTCACAAGTGTATATTCATTGGTTTTTCTGAGGATTCTAAGGCTTATAGGTTGTTTGATCCTTCTAATCAAAGTGTCATAATTAGAATAGATGTTCAATTTATTGAAGTATCTACACCGCCTGAGTATGTAGAACCTCATGTTACTCTGAATATTCCCTTATCACCTGAACTACTCCTATCTTGGTTACTCCTTCCAGTTATGTGACTTATCTTAGTTCACCTTATTCCTCCTCTTCAATTAGTCCACCTAAATGTCTCAAATATCCTGAAGTGACTTCTATATCTTCTAACCTTTTTGTTTAGGCTCGGAAAACTCTTGAATCTACAGGAAGTGATGTCGGAATCCCTTCTGATACTCAGAGAACTAGATCTAACTTTGCTCTCATGACCAAAGTTTTAGCCATAAATGATCCTACTACTTATGCTCAAGCTAAGGGTAAACCTCATTGGGAAGAAGCTAGGACTACTGAGTATGATTCTCTTATGAAGAACAAGACTTGGTCTCTTGTTCCTCTTCCTTCGGGATAGAATTTAGTTGGTTTTAAATGGGTTTATAAAACTAAATTTACTACAGATGGACAGATTGAAAAATATAAAGCTATATTAGTTTCAAAAGGTTTTAATCAACTTGAAGGTATTGACTATACTGAAACGTTTGCTCCTGTTGCTAAAATGAATACAATAAGAACCATTTTATCTATTGCTTCATGTTATAAATGGGAAATACACCAAATGGATGTTAACAATGCTTTTTTAAATGGTGATCTTAATGAAGACATTTATATGCAACAGCCTCCTGGTTTTATTAATGCTGAATCATCAAGTTTAGTATGTAAATTACACGTCTTTATATGGTCTCAAACAAGCACCTAGGGCTTGGTATGATAAAATTAATACTTATTTCTTGAATCATGGTTTTAAGCGTTGTATATCTGATCCTAACCTGTATGTTAAGCATGTTGATGATAATATCATTGTTATCGTTTTATATGCGGATGATATTATTATTGCTAGAAGTCAACTTCTTCTAATTCAAAATATGAAAAGTGAAGTTCAAAAGCAGTTTGAAATGACTGATCTCGGTATATTGCACTACTTCTTGGGTCTTCAAATTTGGCATATGGAAGATGGTATTCTTCTCTCTCAGCTGAAGTATGCTACAAATTTATTGGCTCATTTCCACATGAGTGATTGTAAACCTACTCCTACCCCTTTTCAGTCCGGTGTAAATTTAACTGGTGAGTGTACTACTCCTCTTGTTGATGCTACTCTTTATCGTCAGCTTATTGGCAATTTGATATATTTAATCCATAGCAAACTAGATCTCTCTTTTGTCGTCAGTATGGTTTCACGGTTCATGCAACAGCCTCATGAAAGTCATTGGAAGGAAGCTAAAATAATTCTGAGATATTTACAGGGGACATTATACTATGGTGTTTTTTATTTGAGCAGTGTTATAGTTTTACTTTATGGTTATATGGATTCTGAATAGGAAGGTGAGAGTTCTGATCGACGGTCAATTGTTGTTTATATATTTCAACTTGGTTCACATCCAATTGCTTGGTCCAACAAAAAGGTGAAGACTCTTTCTTTATCGTCATGTGAAGCAGAGTATAGAGTGGCCACAGAAGCATCTAAAGAAGCAATTTGGTTATGGTATGTTCTCATTGATCTTGGTTTAGTTCTGAAATCATGCATTGTGTTGAAATGTGACAAGCAAGGTGCAATTCAACTTGCTTACAATTTGGTATATCACTCCAAGACAAAGCATCTTGATCTTGATGCTCATCACATTCGAGGTATCGTCGCAAATAGTATTCTTTCTCTTGAGTGTTGTCCTACCGAGCAACAGGCAACCGATATCTTCACCAAATTCTTAACATGCTCAGCGAAGTATATACATCTTCATTCTTTACTTGGGATGAGGGAAGTTGTCATCAAGGGGAAGCAGTAATGACTCCTTCCTTCCTTTGTTAGTGGGATTTTCTCCCATGCATTATTAAGGGGGAGTGTTGCAATATTTCATATTCCTTAGAAAGTAATAATGTCTTTGTATTATGTCGGAAGATATCCGCAACCTTATGTAAAAGAGTAATACATTATATCCCATATTCATTATGGTAAAGTAAACTCTTGATATCCATCATTATATAAGAGATGTTATTTAGGAGAATTATATTATCCCACATGTAATATGTGAGAGTAACTCCTCCTCATGTCTTGGTATATAATAGGGTCAAGGGTGTTAGGATTATTAATCCTCCCTTATCCAATTTGGTCATATGTCTAAATAGGGAGTCATGTCTAAATTGGGAGTCCATCCTGTCTATTTATAGTCATTAACACCATTGGGTCGACTTGGCCTAATTGGGGCACATGTTTCAGTTACTAAAGTGTGGGGAACACTAATTGAGGTTCACTACCATTGATTGCACTTGATTGCATCAATTTAGGAGCCTTCTAGACCAATCCCTACAATTTAGAATCCATTGGGAGTGTTGAAACCAACCAAGGTTAGTTCAGTTCAGTTGATGACTGGTTAAGCTAATTTAGGAGTCAGTTACATTCAGTTAGCGCTAGGTTTACTTGGTTGAACTCAGGAGGGGCGCATTTCTCACCTACCACAATCAGTTAGCCTTAGTCAACACTGAATGTAACACTTGAGTTGTGTTTTAGAACTCCGATGAACTTCGGTTATGGTTTAGACAAGGTCAGTTAACTATTGAGTCCTCTAATAGTGATTTAGACAAGGTCTTAGTTACCTACAGTCAAGTACAGTCTAATCAATTCGAATTTCCTCATGTGGATTCGAATTTCTTGTGGCTATTAAAGCCATTGTACTTCATTGTAATTATCTATCTAATTACTCTTTGATTAATGAAAAGCATTCACGGCTGCAAGCCATTTTTTGCATTTTTTCAATCTTCAATAACTGAGTAAATTGTGTGTGAGTTGTGTGTTTGTCCACAGATCTATGTGCTTAATTTAATATGGTATCAAAGCCTCGATGGACAAATCACTTCTCCTCCTCAGATCTCCTACTGGATCATGTTTTGAGCAAAATTGCTCCTTCCAGCACTGCATCAAAAGTGGAGAATTTACCACTTAATACCCCAAGCAAAGGAATTGTTGATCAAGCTTGCTTAATTAACTAAGCTGGGTGTGAAGAAAATTCCAAAAGTGCAGGTTGTCTGACCTTACGATGCCCTTTTTTTGTTTTTGTAGGTACAACTTCGAAATGAATTCATCGGTTCCTCTTCTGACCTAATCCTCGGACTATTATGAATGGAAGGTGAAGATGATTATATTTCTGAAAAGACAAGATCTCCTTTGGGTGTCTAATGGACTCAGTAGAAATTATTTTGACAGTGAAAATAACTGGCTAAATGCAAAGGATGTAGCTTTTGAAATAATAAAACTGTCTCTTTCTCCTAGCTTGCGCTACCTAAGTAGATCTATTAAAGATCCACAGGAACTCTGGACAAGATTGGACAGAACCTTTGGAATGATTGATGAGGATCATAATAGCACTTTGGAGAGCACATCCAGCACCATAAGCATCCTTGATCCAAAAATATCGGCCTCCAGTCTCTCTGATGAAGTTGTTCAAGATGAAGAAGAAGCAGAAGCTTCTACACAGTCAATTCGAATTGAAGACAGTCTCCATGCAGTGACTCCTTCTCCTGATGCTCTGAAAGTTCATGAGATCTCTGATATCTCATCTTCTCATATTGCTGAAACAGAAGAAGACATTAAAATCTCTAATATTGAAGAAAAATTCAGTTGCACTTCCATGCAAACATTCACCGGTGATTTTCCTTTGAATTCTGTGCAAAATTTACCAGTAATTGCTTCCGAAAGTGAAGAGAAATTTGATTTTTCTCCCTCTAATGTTGCTGCTAGTGTGAAAAATGTGATACCTTGGATATTTTGGAAGAAATATCAGATTACCAGAGTGATCCATTCACTCCCCATGATCTAGATTTTCCAGCAAATTCCTGCAGGATTGCATGCACCAAAATTCAGAATTTTGAAGAAGAAGAAAGCCGTGCATCCACCGTCTCGGTTAACCATTTATTTGAATCTGATATTAACCTTAATGGATCTGATATGATCTTATTTAGATATGATCTGATATTTCTTGGTTTAATATATCAAATTCATAATCTTTCAGTACCGCTTGTAGCTGTTCTCATCAACGGTGTGAAGAAACAAGTACCGCAAGTCTCCTACAAAACTGCTGCTGGGGATTTGATTCCATTTCACAATTTTGGATCTGTTTTGAAGCTGTTTAGATCTGATTTACTTTCTGATTTGATATTATTTGGTTCATATTTTAAAATTCAAAATCTTTCAGTCATGCTTGTAGCTGCTCTCACCAATTCCGGTGTGAAAAATCAAGTACCGCACTTTCTCTTCAAAAATGTTGATGGGGATTTGGTGTTAGTTTCCTCATATGAGGTTGCTGATATTTTATTATGCGATTCATTAGCTATTTCAGAAGCTATATCAGACTATGGAGCTCAAGCATTCGCTCTCAACAGTCCCAGTGCTTTTCTAACATTGATCACATGCTCATCTCCTCACAGAACTAGTAAAGAGGAAGATTTTCTGCATCCGTCTGGACACTTGCTCCTAACACTTGGGGCTGTTCTCACCACTCATGGTTTGCTGTTCATGGCTGCAACATATCAGTTTCTTGAGTGTTCCTCACATGTTTTGAATCCTCAAGAACCTTTTCTCACTTATCAATTGACTTCAATTGCTCTACATGGGTCCAATCTTCATCCGGCAGCTGTCTATATTTCTAATTTAGTTGAGCATATAATTCTTCTTCCAAAGAGAAAGATTCCTATAGACATGATGATGGAGAGGTTCACATGCCAGACCCTGGGATACCTGTGCATAGAAGAACCAGATTGATCCTGATTCTACCTGCTTAATTAGAGGGGGGGATTTTTTCCCATGTGGTTTTTTCCCCGTCACCTTGTTTTTGAGCAGTTACTTTACTTTACTTGATGTAACGGGTGACCTATGGTCTTAGTTACCAGGGCCCACAGATGGTCCAAGTTAGAATTCAGGGGGGGTGTTAGGATTATTAATCCTCAATTGTCCAATTTGGTCATACGTCTAAATCAGGAGTCATGTCTAAATCGGGAGTCCATCTAGTCTATTTATAGTCATTAACACCATTGGGTCCATTGGGTCTTTGTATTATGTCGAAATATATTTGCAACCTTATGTAAAAGAGTAATACATTATATCCCATATTCATTATGGTAAAGTAAACTCTTGATATCCATCATTATATAAGAGATGTTATTTAGGAGAATTATACTATCCCACATGTAATATGTGAGAGTAACTCCTCCTCATCTCTTGGTATATAATAGGGTCAAGGGAGTCACATCACATACGACAACTTGAGCTTTATGTATTGTATTGGGGTTTTTGGCATTGCTCTCTTGTAAGCTTGAGGAGGTATTCTAGAGATAATAAAAGTCTACCTTCCCGTGGACGTAGCCCTATTGGGTGAACCACGCATATTTGGTGTTCTCTTTTGTGCTTATTGTTGATATATTATTGTTTTGCATAGATAGGTAAGTTAGTTTAGCTTGATCCCTCTTTCCAACAAATGAGACATGCCCACACAATGATTCTTACAAGCCAATTCAACCAATGTTCTAGCCCGAGAAGCTCTAAGTAAGTGAAAAATTATATATTGATCCATTTCAAATCATCTTCTCCTCGAATACGACATGAGGGATGGTACTTTAAAAAATTGAGGCCAAATGTTTGCTGGTAATTTCAAATTCTTCGACCAGCATTCACCTTGCAATGACAATCCTATAGCCTAACTAATAGTCTCTTCATCTATGATGAATATGAAACCTCACACTGTTGTCATTTTTCCATTGAAACACTGAGTAAATTATAATACAACGGCTAAGTTTGACCTGTGAAATCGTTCAAAGAATTCAATCCATGTCGCTCAAGCAAAATTGACCAAGTCTTTTAGATTTTGCTTAACGATGTCAATATTTTTTTCCTCAGTTATGTTCACTGACCCACCCACGTCTCAAAAATAATTCACTCCCAAACTGAATGTTACTCTTACGAGATTTAAATCATAGGACTAGATATAATGTGGTGTGCACAAATTCCATGAAGCAACCAAAAAAACCAAAATAATATTGAATTTATGTGCATAACCAAATGCAAATCAAAACAAAGACTAATTATGCAGATTTACTATAAAATCTATAGAAACGAAATTTTTTGTTAGCTTAGACTACCAAGTGTAGGGGGGGTTATTGGTCACTACATATCACAAATCCTAGTCACTATAAAGATATTGTATGAATTAGTCGAAATGGAAAATTTTGAAGATTCAGATCTTTGAAGTAGCCATTTATGAGAACAATATTGAAACATTTGCAACACTAAGCTTCCAAGTTGTCTCTATGTCTATTGGTGTGACCTGAAACCGCTTGAATTTGAGTTGACAGGTTAGGTTGAAACATAGAGCTAACATGATGGAATGACTTGACAGGTGGAAAGGATGATGATCAACAACCGAAAAATGGGGTCATTCATTAATGCAATGACATAAAGACTGGATGAACGATGGAAGGCCAACAAGTTCCCTATGGTCATGTAAGAAAGATCTACGGATATAAATCCTCTGCAGGTGTAAAAGAAACATAGAGTGAAAATTCCTTACGATGTAATAATAATTAAAACAAATAATTAATAAAATCAAATATTCAAATAAAATAAACTAGTTTAATAATATTAATAAACATTTTAAATTGCATTAATAAACCGACCAAACACATATCGAATAACTAATTTTATGATTGATTCATATAATAAAATTAAAAAAATAGATTCTCTTGACGATTCTTTGATGGAAGACCACATTTACTTGGTTGGAAACATTGAAGATACTAATATAATTGTGATTAACTCGAAAGACTTTACACAAACTTATTAATTTTTTAGTCCCTCTTAATGTAATAATACTATAATGGCTTTGTTATACTTCGGTTTTCCATTATGTTCAAATATAGACCTTGTTATTTTGTTTACACTATGCTTAATAATAATAATTAATAAATAAATAAATATAATTAAAACATTATGAATAATAGTTTGATTTTATTGATTTTATTTATCAATAAATTTATTTAACTTTGAAATATGATTAAAGAAAAACATTTTTATTATTACGGAACAAATGTTTATAGACATTCTTTCTACTTGTAGATTGGAACTTATAAACTTGGCAACTATATATCTTGATAAAGTATTCACACAAGAAAACAAATTGACAAAACGTAATGAAAAGCTAATTAAATTAAGGAAATCCATGCCTACTGTGGGTTTCTTTCATTTCTTCTTCTTTAACCTTTTGCACTTATATATTTGCTTTAGGTCCTCTTCATGCTCCTCTACTACTTGTTGAGTTAATATATCCTTCACGCATGTTTCCTTGGTAGATTATATGGAATCACATGTTTCCTTGATAGATTATATGGAATTTGAAGGCTTTTCCACTTTACACTAAACGCTTTTAGCAAATTCTAGAATCATATTATAATGCATATCAATATCAGAAGCCAAAATTTTCACTTTTCTAGTCTAGTCCTCCATTCTTATTGCCAATTCCTCATATCTAACCTCCTTAGCGTCTAATTGGTCCTCAATAATCTGGTTCATATGAGAGGTTACGTCCTACAAGGCATTCAGTTAGGCATTCAGTTATCTAACCAATGACCCAATGATCTCACACAAGTCCAAATGGCACATTTTCCTTGGTGGCAATGCTAAGACATGATGTCATCTGGAGATCCAAACCCATGGATGGTGAGCCTTTACAACTATCGGTCCCATTTAAAATTCCCAAGCAAGCAAACTCAGAATCGACAAAGTGAAGCCATAAAGAGAATAACAATCGGTTCGAACATAAGTGTTCTTTATAACAAAATCCACAATGTAGTGAGGATATCCAAGTATAATTTGCCACTGTATGTTCCCTCTGCTCATAATTCCTTTACCCAAGAGTGAACAAGTCCATCTCTTCGAATAATGCAAACAGAAGCATCTCTCCTTTTTCTTCGTCCTCCTTTTTTTATCTTCAATTACCTTTCACAATATTATTACTAGCACATCCATAAATAAAGTGGTTGATGAATGTCGATAAGCACAACTAAGCACTTGGTTTTGTGGAGATGGTTGGTTATTAAACAAAGACTAAACTTTAAACCAATTACCAAATAAACATTAAATTGATTAATATAAAAATAAAACAAATACTATTTAATAATAATAATAATAATAACCATTATTGTTACCCCTTTATTTAACCACCACTTAAGTAAAGCTTATTTAAATCTTAATCAAGATGCATTTAAGCATAACACTAGCACACCCACATAGTTTGTAGTTGGATGATAGGGATCAAATAGTTAATATATAGTTATGGAATGGAAGACAATTTGGAATTCATTTTTTATTCCTCATATTCTTCTAGTTAAATGAGTTTAATTGTATCTTCTTGTTATCCATTTATCAACTATCAGTGATATTTTATATTATTTTTTCTTTTTATCTCACATTCTTCTAGTTATGTGCCATGCATTGTTGGTAATCCATTCATCAACTAACTACTAGTTATTTTTTATATTCATTTTTCTATAATTGTTTATTTTGAATTTTGAACGACTTCCATAGAATCAATCTTGGCAGTACACTTGTACCATCCCCATCCGTAGATGAAAAAGCATAGGTCATAGTCCACCCCAAATCTCAAATAAAAATGTCTATCGACGTAAATATATGACAACCATGAAATGAATCTTGGTTGTACATTTTTAACACTCGAGTTAATCTTGTTGATCTGCTCAAGGAAGCCCATAATATGAAATAATATCTAGTAGCCTATCGAATAATTATTAATAATAATTAAAACAATAGAACAAGAAATTTTGCTTGATTATTTGTTATCTAGCCTAAACTTTATGCATAAATTATTTTTATTATCCATCGAGATTGTAGATAATCACCTTATCCCCTCTACCCAGTCTCCCTCACAACATTATCATTATTAATAATAATTAAACTAATTAAGTAAATAATAGATAAGAAACAACAATACAATTTTAATTATAACTTTACAATTTTAATTAATGCAAATGCAACCTTTGATTTATATTGATCATTTAAGGATGCATAAATTGTAAGTTTAATTTAATTTTTCAAATTTTATATTTTTTTAAGTCATTAACTTTAATAAAAACATATTAAATTATATATATCTAAGTGAACTTAATTAATATTAATATCATTAATAATAAAAATAAAAAAATATTTTATTATAAAATTTGATATTTCACATAAACTAATTATTTATAATTAATATTATTAAACATTTAAGTAATCTAAAGTGATATTAAAATCTTAAAAATTAAAATAAATACATTTACTAAAAACAAATCATTCTTTAGATCTATTCACAAAAAAGTGAAAATGAGTTTTATATATATATATATATAATTAAAGATAATTAATATGAATTGTGTTAATTGTTATAGTAAATTAATTTTAAACTTTTTGTATTTTATATTTTTTGGGCTATTTTTTTTTATGAAATTCAACAATTAATTATTNACCCTCGGCTCAAGGAGTGTTCCAAGCAAACAAGTAAAAGTTTAAGCCTCAATTGTTGGGTGATTCATCAAAGGGTGATTTGGGAAAGATACGCAAGGTTAACTATAAAACTTACTTAGCTTCGCAACTAACTCACTTCCAAACACACAGGTACCTTATCTACTTACTCAAGCAACTAAGGAAAACCAACAAAGAACATACCTCTCAAGAGAGTAGTCTAGTAAGGGGAAAAGAAAAGAAAGCAAACTTAGCAAATCAAACTATGGCCCAAAGTTTGGCCATCAGAAATTTAAGTGGAAAATATAATCTTACAAATATGGTAATGGATTTCAGCTGGAAAACACAAAAGCTAGGGTTCACTTCAGGTAAGGTTTATCCACTCAAACAGAACTATCGAGAACTAAGCTCTTTCAGTTTGTGGGCCACGTCGTTGCTCTGTCCAAAAACTAGCAACGAGGTCACTACCATTCAAGACTAGAGTACAGGTGAAAATTTGTTTTTGGTTGAACCTTCAATTGTTCATATTATAGCTATTCACCTTGAAGTTTCTCTAGGTTACAACTTTTGTTTCCTGGTTTCATGGTCAAAATACACGTCCTATGAAGGTGTTTCAAGCTTGTTGTTTAACTTCTACACATACCTCAGTCTGTAGGTAATTTATTCTATAATTTTCTTTCTTATCATCTGTCATTGTTTGCAACACTTCGCTACTCGGTTGTACACTATTGTTTTTATAATAAACCTCTGTTCGCAGGTTTGGACGCCAAGGGATTCAACCCTCGGTTCAACCAGTAAGTTTTTAGGTTAAACTTACAGTTCCCTCCCCAATCTGTAAACCTTGAAGGAGGATTGTGTATTGTTCTCAGTCATTTCGCCTACATGCTCAGCTGAGGGTGGCTATCAAGCGGCCCTGGTTCTTGATTTAGTTTGGGCGTTGTGTGATAGACTTGCAACTAAGGTTTTAGGTTCTTAAGCCATTTTCCTTCTTCTTTATTGGTAATTCTCATTATTAATTACTTTAGATTTTAAACGCCATTCGACGCAGTTATAGTTGGGTTCTTGGTTTAATACTTGTGGTTAAAACCCTAACTCAAATATGAAGATAGTGTTGGGTTTGATTTTGAAAAGATTGTCATTGTAAAATGGTTAGTGTATTTATGGTTATTTTGTAACTCCATTTAAAATAGGGTTTCGGTTCAGAACTATTATCTTTGTTTTGATATTTATTTAATTGAATATATTATTATGGTTTTGAAACCTGAACATCCATCTCGATTTTGTTGTCTACATATTTAATATTTGTTTAGTCGAATGTAATGTTAGGGTTTCGACCTTACTCATTTCGTTGTTTATTATTAACTGATGACAATGAATGAAATGATAATATTATGTCTATGATTATTCTTGTGAACTTCAAAACCCTAATGCTCAGTTTGGTTTCAATACAGTAGGAAAGTTTTCATTAATGATGAAGGATTCTTGGTATAGAAATATTACAATTTATTCCTATTTACTTATGCTATTAATAATTGTATAACAATAGTATTAAAGAAAATGGTTAATTCCTCAAAACCACATCAGTGACTGTAATTATAATATAAACCACAATAATAAAAGGATTAACCTAATATCTATGATAGTAATTGAAATATAGACAACAATAGTAAAATGATTAACCCATATCTGTGACTGTAATTGAAACAAGAATTAGTTTTTAGAAAACATCTGCATAATCCAGAAATTGTAGTGTTAATAGCTACACACCACCCTCCCACTAGAAATTTGTAGCAAGCAAGCTTGTTTGGTTCCACCCCCTTTCCTAGACCCTTGGGTTTAAAATTGTTCTCCTGCAGCTTCAAGTTGCCACCAGTAACTAAAGAGAGTAAGTTATTCCAGAACCTAGCATTCTCTTATGCTCACTGACGGTTCTAGTACAAAGCCTAAAATCTTCAAAATGTTCTATGGAAGCTTTGCGCTATTTCATGGATACATTTCATAGAGACTTCACCTCTTGTGATCTCTTGTAGCTCTCTCTTTTATTTATCTCTTCTCCTATAACACTTACTCTGCATGCTTCTTCCCTTTCCTAGGACTTTTATAACAAAATAACTAACTCTCCTTAGCACTGGCCACTTTTCTTCATAAAGAATGTTCAGGGTTTGATAATTGTTTTTAAACCCAAGTTTTTGTCAATTAATTGTATAGTTGTTAACACTCTAAATTTCCAATTATATTAATATAAAATTTAGTTTACTTGTTTCATTATAAGTAAATAACGATAAAATATCAAAAGTAATGAGAGGTATTACAATCCTCCTCTCCTAAAAACTTTGCACCGTCCTCAGTGCTTAATCAGTATTATTATAGATTTGAAATAAAGCAGGAAAATTTTGTCTCATAATCTCTTTCATTTCCCAAGTAGCTTATTTCGTTGAATAATGCTTCCATTGTACTTTAATTTGTACAATAATCTGCTTCCCAAGCTGAATTTCTCTCTTGTCGAAAATGCACATTGGTTATGTGTGGAAATCGTGCTCTGGTTTCACCTGTACATTATTCCAGTTGATAATATGGGCTTGATTAGCAACATATTTTTTAATAAATAAATATGGAAAACATCACGAATTCTTATTTAAGGAGGTAAGGCCAATTGATAAGTTACAGGCCCTATTCTAGCCAAAATTTCAAAAGGTCCCACATATCTAGGTGCCACTTTTTCATAGAGCACTGTTTCTAGCTTGCTTTTCTTTGGCTTGACTCTTAGGAATACATGTTCTCCTACTTTATATTATTTAGTTGTTCGCTTCTTGTCCGAATAACTCTTCTGCCTGTCTTGTGTCATTTTTAAGTTTTGTTTTATCTGTCGTACCATTTCTTCCATCTGTGCTGACATATCTAGCCCTAAAGCCAATCTATCCTCCAAATTACCCCAACTTAGAGGTACTTTACACCTCCTACCATAGAAGACCTCAAAATGACTCATTTTGAGGGACGCTTCGTAATTATTGTTATATGTAAATTCCACCAAATGAATACAATCCTCTCATTTACCTGGTTGATTCATCGCATACATTCTCAACATGTCCTCTAGAACCCAATTCACTCGCTCTGTCAGTCCATATGTTTGCGGATGATAGGTTGTAGTAAAATTCAATTTCGTATCAATACCCTTAAATAGTGACATCCAAGATCTTGAAGTAAATTTAGCATCACGATCTGTGATCACTATTTTTTGGTATTCCATGTAGTCTAAAAATTTTATTCATAAATATATCAACAATATTGACATCTTTATAAGTTGACTTTACAAGTATGAAATGGGATGCTTTACTTAATTTATCCACTACAACCATAATGGAGTCATTCTACTTCTTTGTTCTCGGTAATCCTGTAATAAAATCCATAGTTATAGTTTCTCATTTCCATTCCGGTATGGGTATAGGTTGCAATAATCTGGCTGGGTGTTGGTGAATGGATTTAACCTATTGACAAATGAAACATCAGGCCACATATTCGGCTGCTGCTCTTTTCATATTTGGCCAATAAAAATCTTTCTTTAAGGTTGTTATAAATTTCTTATATCCAGGGTGTCCTGCATATGGGTTATCATGTAATTCTTTAAAGGTGATCTGCTTTATATTATATTGGTTAGGCACATAAACTTGATTTTTGAAATGTAGAAACCCTTATGCATCAATCTGATACAGACTTTCTTCTGTTCCGCAATTTTTTTGGTTACGTTTTTCCACCCAATTCCTATATTGCTCAACATTAGTTTATGCTTCCTTCAACAAAGTTTTGAATTCGGATTTATAATTGCTAATTAGCACTGAATGCATTTTGTGTTGTTGTCGGCTTAGTGCATCTGCTACTATGTTTTTCTTTCCTTTTATGTGTTTAATTTCGAAATCATACTCACTCAGGAACGCAAGCCACGTAGCTTGGCGGACATTCAATGTATTTTTATCAAATAAATATTTTAACCCAATATTGTCTATTAATAATAATAAAATTATTTCCTATCAAATAATGTTGCCAGATATTAAGGGCATGAATGATAGCTTCCAACTCCATATCATGTACTACATAATTTTTCTCATGTTCCTTTAGTTTCCGGATCCATAACAAATTACGTGACCTTCTTGAGTTAAAACCCCTCCTAACCCTTCTTTACTTGCATCAGTGCATACCATAAAGTCTTTACTTGGATCAACAATTTTTAATATTGGTGTCATTGTCAATAAATATTTTAGTTTATCAAAACTATCTTGACATTGTTGACTCCAGATAAATCGAACACTTTTCTTTTGCAAAGTTTTTATGGGGTAAGCTATTCTGGAAAAACAATTCTATGAATCTGCAATAGTATCTTGTTAACCCCATAAAGGATCTTATATCATGTACATCTTTTGATGCAGGCCATTCCAATATAGCCTTGATTTTAGCAGGATCAATTGTTATTCCCTTTTCCGAGATAACATGTCCTAAGTACTGTACTTCATTTTTATAAAAATCACATTTACTCTGTTTTGCGTATAACTGGTGTTCTTTTAAAGTTTCCAAAGCCTTCCTTAGGTGCTCTTCATTCTCTGCCTCACTCTTTGAATATGCTAAAATATCATCAATAAATACTAACACAAATTTATCCAAAAATTTACTTAGCACATTATTCATCATATTCATGAATGTTGCAGGAGAATTTGTTAAACTGAATAACATTACCACAAATTCATAGTGTCAATATCTTGTTCGGAATGTTGTTTTACGGATATCTTCATCCTTGACCCATACCTGATGGTATCCCGATCTGAGATCAATTTTTGAAAATAATTTTTCTACACTGATCTGATCAAACATATCATCTATTCTTGGTAAAGGATATTTATTTTTAACCGTCATCTTATTTAATTATCGGTAGTCTATGCACATTCTGAAAGTTCCATCGTTCTTTTTTACGAACAACATGTGTGTTGTCCATGGTGATACACTAGGACGAATATATCCCTTATCCAGTAATTCATGTATTTACATTCTTAATTCTGTCAGTTCTAGAGTAGTCATACGATAGGGAGCTCGTGACACCGGTGATGAACCTGACATTAGATCTATGGTGAAATCTAAATCTCCTTTAGGTGGCACTCTAGGTATTTCCTCAGGGAATACATCCTGAAATTCCTTTAAAATAGGAAATTGTTCCATCATTGTTTTTTACATTTCAGGTTCAATTTATTTAAGTTTGATTACATAAAACTGACGCCATTTTCTAATACGTTTTTTAATTGTACCGCATAGATTTGTCATGTAGATATAGGCCTGTAAATTCCATTTATTGTATGGTATTTACCTTCTTCATCCATGCAATCAAAACTTTTATGTAAACAATCAATAATGGCTTTATGAGATTTTAACCAGTTGATGCCTATCAAAATGTCATGTGATCCTAGAGGAAGTATGTTTAGATTAACCGTGGTATCCATGCCATTAAAACTTAATCTGCAATCTTTAACTAATTCTGTAACTTTCCTTTTCATTCTCGTCTCTAGTTGTACCAACTATGCATTTTTTGTTTTTCCTTACTAAGTTTACATTTTTCAAGTACTCTTGGTGCAATGTAACTTAAACTAGCTCTTGAATCAATAAGTATAGAAACAGAGGTATTTGAGATTTACTTTCTACTTCCAGCATAGTGGATTGATGATCTGCCTGCTTGTCTTTCAAAGCAACACTAATTCTAGGTATGTTCGTGGCTATATCATTGACAGTGGAAGCTTCCTGTAGCATACTTATGGGAGCCATTTTTTTATTGGATTTGTGAGGACAGTTTCTGTACATATGAGGTCCATTACAGCCCCAACATTTAATCTTTTTCGTGTTGTTATTCCACCCACCAATGGAAGTTCCAGTGCCCTTCATACCACTGCTGGTAGTTGTACCTGGTTTATTGTAATTATTATCAATATGACTTCTTGTCCCTTTCCTAAAAAGAAGAGGTTTAAATCATTTCTTGCGTTGATCAATCTTCTCATTTTTTTATTTTGTCAATTCCTAGTCAATTTCGATCTTTGCTTGAACAAATAGTAACACAACTTGGCTTTTCTAATTGCCTCATCCATGATCTTAGGCATATCAAACTCAATCTTTTCCTTATATACCAGAGGTAAACAACTGATATACCTGTAAATCCTAGCTTTTTCATCCCTTAAGGTACATAACGTTGTAAATTTACGAACTTAGTCTTACGCTTTTTTTTATCCTTCCAAAAGTTCGGTCTTAAGCATCTAAGAGATGATGGTGAGCATTTGATGGGCATCATGTAAGTGTCCTTCCTTGGGATCAACCTTGGGTGGGGACAACCCAGCTATCCGCCCCAACCACCCCATTTCCATCCCGTTAACATAATCAGCATATGATAAACCGACGAGGGGTAGGGTTGTTCATTGGCCCGTTGTGACAAGGCTCGAAGGGTAGGCGACCCCTGGGATAGAGGCTCACCCCGGTGGGCTTCGAGACGTCTCAACCCCTGCTAAGTCACAAGTTCCTGGTATATCTGGCTTGCGGGCTATTGAATATACTCTTGGGAGGTTGTTGTTTCCATGGTCTAAAAATACAAAATCAGGATATGATTATAAATATCTGATATCCATATAACTCTATAAGTAATTTCATGAGTAGTTTCATATTCAAGATGATAATGATGGAATCACATATTATATATTATATAACCTTGGAGTGTCATAAACATCTTTACAAAAACAACACCACTACATTCCATGGTGGACATATACATGTTCACAATTTTGGATGGGTTTTAGCTAAATGTAATAATTAATAGTTGTGTATTAAAAGGATAGGCAAGGATGGATTAAAAATTATATAAAGCAAACTATTAATACGTTGATTGTTTGGTTACCTAATACTCATTATTTAGAGCTTCATAACCAATTTTATAATTGAGACACTAACCTCACCCGTGCATAATAGATTAGCATGGAAATCTGGCGAAACATACTCAGCCGACTGCAACGCATTCAATGCAACAGCAGCGGGCACCTTAACCCTTGAATTAAAATTGTTTAAGATCAAAGAATTGGGATGCCTACTGCAATCACATTAAATACTCTGCACCAAGCTAGGTATGTTTCCCCTAAAAATCTTGATGTAACATGATTGCTATCTAAAATATTTGAAGCATCAAATGTGTGCAAGTCATATCACCTCACAACGTGGCCATGTTCCTTCTTTTCACAATTGTCCATGTCATATCACTTCCACCTTCAACCCAACCACATCTGCTAACCAAAATGAAAATGAAACACTTAAGCCCACCATTCCCATCACGTGGATTGACATAAAATACAACCCTTTTTTCAAAAGGGGACAACAAGAAAGCCTAAAGCTTGCGTGGACACCTAGAACTTGACTATGTTCGTATAGCTTGCAGTCTAGCCGTACCACGTGGCGACCAGCTTTCATGGCGTTTGATCCCATCAATCATTTCCACTTCTAGATGCCGGAAAGTACGTGTACGCATTTGCACGATATTGTGTGTACATCTTCCACGTAGACAACATTTTGTGTCTGTACGATAAATACATAAATTTATGGAGTGTTGTGCCTCATTCAAAGCAATCCGCGACGTGGAGATCCATCACGTCGCCCTCGTGTTTTTGTTTTTACATGTCATTCGTTCAGTTTTCGTTTATTATTATGTGGTGTCACGGTGTGATGTCCGCTTTGTAGCGGAGTTTGTCTATTACCACCTTGTCTAGTAGACTAGTAGATGCACACCTTGGGGGCCACCACACAAATATGGAATCAAATTGATATAGTTTTGTTGTATGGAGAAAGTTTGTAGTATGGGTTACTTTGTATTAATATATGTTATTTCAATATGAGAATTAAGGTAGGGTAAGATTACATAATCTATTTACTTTTAAGAAGCTCAACAAAAAAAATTATATATATATTTTTTCTAGTCTTTTGAAAAATAAAAGGTAAAGTAATATATGATTATGATATGGGAGTAGGAGATATAAAACACGGCATTTCGCCTCATCTTTCTTTGTACATAGCACATGCATGTGCTCGTTGTTTCTATTCCACAAAATGGTGGCGATGTCCATAAAATGGACAAGTTTATTATCCACTTTTTTTGAAGTACAAAGATACATTAGTATGGATTCATTTTAAACCCGGATCTATAAAGTATCGAGAGGGATCCAATTTCTTGAGGTGTACATTTTTATACCATTTGGATCCCTCTTGGGTTTAAAATGGATTTATGCTAGTTTATTTATTTTTTGTATTTTATTTAAGTCGATATGTAATTTATGTTTTTCATTTTTTCATTTATTTATTTATTTATGCCGGCTAGCATAACGTGACTAACATGACAGAATCTCCTCCATACTAGGCTGGAGAGCATCTCGCTTCTCTCGTTGCAATAACCCATACCTATACCAGCGTAGATCCATTTTAAACATGGATCTATCAAGCACCAAGAGGGATCCAATTTCTTGAGGTGTACATTTTCTTACCATTTGGATCCCTCTCGGTACTTGATAGATTTGGTTTAAAATGGATCTATGTTGGTTTAATTTTGTTTATATTTTATTTAAGTCGATATATATATATTTAATATTTTGTATTTAAGTCGGCTAGCATAACGTGACTAACGTGACACGATCTCCCCCATACTGGGTTGGAGAGCACCTCGCTTCTCTCGGTGCAATCATTTGTGGTCGCTATTTTCGGTACCAATATTTTTTTTTCACATGTGAAAGTTTAGACTTGAATTTACTTTTTATGTCAAGGCACAGCCAAAATTGAACATGGGTATGCTCGATTACAAAGATCCAGATTAACCGGTACACTATTCCCATCAAAGCTACCAAGATACAAGATACACCATTTATGGTCGGTACAAAATATATCATATGTTTATTTTTAATCATGGTTGGCCTTCAACAATCAATTTGTGAGTTTTGATAAGAAAACCAAATACTTAAACCACCTTCGGTGTAGTATGAGACAAAGATAATCTAAGAAAACAAAATTATAGTTTGTTAGATATTTAGATTGAAGGCGTATTATTTTAAATAGGGAGAGACGGGATTAAACAATGACGAAAATTCTTCGTTGTGTCCAGGTGTTGGGGTTTTAGATTGAACTAGAGAGGTATTATTCTTTAATAATTAATAATCTTTTTAATATTTAACAAGATGATAGATGATAGAGGTGGTTTAATAAACCCAAGCACTATTTTGAAAGGAGTAAGCTATTTACTCGACCATTTGCACTAAGGCTCACCTGACTCTGTCTGGTGATAGATTATTCCGTTATCTTTCTATGACATTGATCAAGCTATTTACTCGACCATTTGCACCAAGGCTCACCTGACTCTGTCTGGTGATAGATTATTCCGTTATCTTTCTATGACAGTGATCCGTTACCTTTCTGTGAGACCAAGAACAACAATTCTACTTCTTTTCTTGCATTTTCATTTCATATCAATTCTACAACAAACTAGTATTACACTCCGATATAATGCAATAATGAAGAATACTAATTTACTAAATCAAATTGAATCTACATACTGAAACTATCTAAACCTAATATGAAATTGTGTTCTAAAAACTTGTAATTTGAAATTCAATTGTTATGGATTTGATAACGCCAATGTTTTGTGTGTATGTAGTTTAAAACTTTAACCTCACAAAGGATAAAGAATCCAAGATTTAAACCTGGATCGAGTTCCATAAAACAAACAAAAGAGTTGATTAATTATTACAAAGAAGTTGGTAAAAAGTTCTTTAGATCTTTCGAGTTATTTTTATGGAGTTGACTAAAATTATACAGTTCCAAACATACATTTGCAATTTTCATAAAAATTCCAATCAAAACTTATAATTTTAAACTTGCATTTAAAAAACAAGAATTTCCATGACTAAATTTATGGATAGATGAATTCGAGAGCACACTTGGTATGAAAATAGGGGTTGAGATCGGTTGTTCTTGATCTCATGGAAAGGTAACGGAGTAAGCTATCACCCGACAACGTCAAGTGAGCCCGGTGCAAATGGTCTAGTAAATACCTTACTCCATTTTGAAATCTACCTATTATTTTAATCTCCAGGTGAAGGTGGTTTAATAAACCCAAGCACTATTTTGAAATCCACCTATTATTTTAATCTCCAGGAGATGGTTTAATAAACCCAAGCACTATTTTGAAATCCACCTATTATTTTAATCTCCCTGCAGCCACGTATGTAGGAGCGATTAATAGAATCGTTTGAATGGCTAGAAACCTATGACCCACATCAAAAAACGATTTGCTACCCATGATCCCCAAAACAGTCTCCGTCCGTTTATATTGTGTACCTGATTCTTTGTAAATGTTTATCTGCACATTTTTTTTTTAAGTTATGTTTTTCAATACTCTAAGTTATGCTAATTGGCAAAAGCATAATCTTACCGTCGTTTTAACTACTTCAATATCAATATGTATGTAACTTTTAATAATAATAAATTAATTTTTAAAAAAATTCAAAACACATAATTTTTATACCTGCCTCAGCAGGTATATTGTAATCGTTTGAATTCAAACCTCTTTGACTTTTGATATTATTTGGTGCATATTGGTGCATATTTAAAAGATTAAAATCTCTAATCAAAGTTTAACTTTGTAATATGAAAAATAACAATTTTTAAATATTTTAAATTTTAATAAAAATATTTGTATTTGCT
>LPNX010723621.1:560642-588142 GCA_001517045.1 Pseudotsuga menziesii
GGTTAAAATCATTAAAACTATATCTTTAATAAGTAAAACATACAGTTTAACAAGAGCCACGAGGTGGCAATGTCCCCATCGTTGCTAATATATATTGCTATAAGACAAATAAATTTAAAAATGAGAATTAATGATAAGAAAAAATGCATTTTATATTGTAAGGTGCATTACCTCATTTCTCATATGATCGACAAGAAGAGGCGAACATAGATAATTCTCATTAAATTTTATCATCAATATTGAATTGACCAAAGAAGATTAATTTAAATGCCATATAATATCTAAGTTTAAGGACTTACAATAAGTGATAAATGTTAGCAATCTAACTACAACAAAGTCTTTTATGGTCGTTACTTATACATGAATAACGACCATATAATATCTAAGTTTAAGGACTTACAATAAGTGATAAATGTTAGCAATCTAACTACGACAAAGTCTTTTATGTTATTTAAATAAAAAATACCATAACATTGTATACACAAAGGTCTGCAATATAAAAAATATTAAAACCTTACGAAACATAAATGTCCCCGTCGGAGACATAAAAACAATGTTATTAACCATCATACTTTCTTGCTATATCTTACATCTTTTTAGCTCATATTCTATATCACATGCATTAAAAAGTTTTATCAAGGATTTTCAAGTTTACATTTTTGTGAACGATCCATTTATCTCTTCAAGCCAAGTCAAGTGTCAAAGCCCCAATTCCCCAATTCCATATCAAAGCCATGAGCCAGGAACAAGTCATCAACAAGCCTTCGTAGTTAACCTGGAGAGAATGGTACATAGGATTGTACAAATTGAGAAAGTCATCATATTAAATGTTGGAAAATGATATAGATCAAATAAAAGATTCTTATTCGCTAAAAAGAAGCCACGGAAGTAGGAAATTGAAATTGAAATTGTTAAAAGCTTTTGCGTTTATTAATATTTGAAGTGTATACCAGTTATATAATGTTAAAAGAGGCTTCTTTATATAGTTGTATAGCTATACTATATCAAATGGTTGAGCCAAAGATTTTAATATATTGACTTATGCTTCAATTGTTTGAACGTCCAAATCTAATTATACCTTTGAGTATCAATTATAAGTTGGAGGAGGGGCTAGTGGCCAGAATTTGGCCGTAGTGGATCTTTATAACATGTTTTTCATAAGTTGATTCCATAATCTGATTCAAATAAAAGAGAGATAAAAAGATAGTAACTGAAGGCTAAATACTTTTCTTTTATGATGATATCTATTCATTTAGTCGAGAGACGGAGACGGGTATATGTGGAGATCGTCAATTCACTCAATGTTCTGTTGGTACTCGGCTTCAAATATTTCAATTGAAATGTCAAAAGTACTAATGGCTGATAAGAGATGTATTCAAGTTATAGTGGATCTTTATAACATGTTTTTCATAAGTTGATTCCATAATCTGATTGAAATAAAAGAGAGATAAATAGATAGTAATTGAAGGCTAGATACTTTTCTTTTATGATGATATCTATTCATTTAGCCGAGAAACGAAGACAAGAAAACGTGGAGATCATCAATTCACTCAATGTTTTGACGGTAGTCAGGTTTAAATATTTCAACTGAAATGTCAAAAGCACTAATGGCTGATGAGAGTTTTTTTTTTTTTTTTTCAGCAGAAAAAATACCAAATCCTGTTATTCTATTGAATCAAAGATCATCATATATATTCAGTCATAGTGACATTCATCAGAGATAGATTCAGTAATGGGGTTTCCTCTTAACTCAAAGTCGAGTCCCCGTCATCAAATCATGGTCAGAGATACACAAGCCTGTTGTATTGGAGGCTTTTATCATCATTCCTGTATCGACAGTTCAGATTAAATCAATTTTCAGAAATGAGCAGAAGCAACATAAATCATGAGCATAAGAAGATGACTGAAAGTCTTTTCATGGGATTGCTTAGATCCCATTTATGACAACTAATTATGTGCTTAATGAATCAGCACATGCTAATATAACTAGAAATTACCATGATCAGTAATCTTGTCAAACATAAATTCCTGGAAATTCCCAAAACCTGAATCAAGAGAGAGTGCATTTTTAGAGAGACTGTCGGCAATCTGGTTATGCTCACGATATGTGTTTCATGATCATATCCAGAAAGTTATGCAATAATTTTCTTATATCATCACACCAATGTCTCAGATGTGGAAGGTTCAGGGTGCCTTTTCCTGTAGCCCATGATATGATGACAAGGGAGTCTCCATATAAAGAGTGAAGAGGAATTCCCATAATCTTTGAGACAGAGAGAAGAGCCCATAAAGCCATCAGCTCAGATTTAGTGTTAGAACTTCTGCCACAGCCCATGGAGAAATGAATACTGTAAGAGCTGCTCAAATATAAAATGAAACATGCCCCCCTATGTTCTTGGCGGCTGCACCATCAAAATACCCACAAGGATACGAAATCTTTGGAGGCATTCCAATCACTCTATTTTTAATCTTCTTAACAGGCATAGTGTATGTATGAAAGAGCAATTCAATTTGATGGAGGACCAAATAGACCACTAGAGTGTTCCCTTCAAAAATACATCTATTCCGATGTTTCCAGATAGACCACAAGGTGAAAAACGACAGATATAGCTTGGGGTAGTCCAAAGAGTGATCACGAACCCAATGCTCAAGAAACAATCGCGCAGAAGCTCCCGTAGAAGCTTTTTTAAAGGAATGGGAGTCAAAGTGCTCAAATATAGCTTCAAAGGTGTTCTTAGTAAAATGACAGTCCATAAACAAATGTTGGGCCATTTCTTCATCTTTCTTGCAGAGCAAACAACGACTAGGTCCCTCGATGCCACGTTTAATGAGCTGATCCCATGTTAACACTTATAGACAGTGGAGCTTCCAAGCATATGACAAGATTCAAAGAATCCTTTGTGAAACTTTCAGAACATGAATCACCTCACAAGGTGAATCTTGGAGATGACTACCAATATCCAATAAAAGGTAATGGGAAATCTTCTTATAAACTAGACTCTGGAAAGTCTATGAGGATGCAAGATGTATTGTTTGTACTAGGACTCAAGAAGAACCTTCTCTCCATATCTGCATTAGATGCAAAAGGCATGAGGATTGCATTCATGGATGGCCAAGTCATCATGTGGCCAAAGGGAAAGACTATTAATGATGTAGTAGTGATTGGGGAACAAGAAGGAGGTCTATACAAATTGAAGGGCCATCCAGAACAAGCCTTGGTCCATGACACAGTAGAGCCAAATGAACTTTGGCATAGAAGGCTTGCACATGTGCGTTACAGAGCACTACCAATTGCAAGCAAAGTTGTTGAAGGTCTTCCAAAAATTCAAGCAAAACATGATGGGGTCTGCAAAGGATGTGCGAAAGGAAAGAATACAAAGAAGACATTTCCAAGTAGCGAAAGCAAAGCAAAAGGAATCTTGGAAATAATCCACTCCAATGTATACGGTCCTATGTCATTAAGCTCACTAAGGGGGTATGTATACTATGTTTATTTTATTGATGACTTTTCTAGGAAGACATGGATTTACTTCATGAAGAACAAAGATGAAGTATTCAGCAAGTTCAAGGAATTCAAAGCCTTGATCGAGAATCACACAAACAAGAAGATCAGGAACTTTCGATCAGATAATGGTGGAGAATTCACATCTAATGAATTCAAAGACTTATGCAAAGACTCGGGAATTAAGAGGGAGTTGTCCACTCCTTATAATCCACAACAGAATGGGATTGCAAAAAGGAAGAATAGAACTATCATGGAAGCTGCAAGAGCAATTCTTCATGATCAAGATCTTCCTATGCATCTTTGGGTAGAAGCTACCAGAACAACGGTGTATGTACAGAACCGTAGTCCACATAGAGTACTTGAGAACAAGACTCCTGAAGAAGTCTTCTCCAGCAATAAACCAGAAGTCATCCATCTCAGAATATTCGGCTGTCCTGTGTACATACACATTCCAAAAGAAAAGAGAACAAAATTAGATCCTTCAAGAAAGAAGGGTATATTTGTGGGATACTCTAAAAGCTCGAAGGCTTACATAATATATTTCCCAGGATACAAGAAGATTGACATCAACAGGGATGTGACATTTGATGAAGACACGGCTTACAACAAATCCAGAAAGAAACCTGCCGAAGAATCTGAAGAAGCAGAAGCACCCAGAATTCATGATACAACCATGAATGAAGAAACTCAAGAATAAGATCGAGAGTTTGAATAACCACAAAGACCTGTAGATCCACCTCCAGAGAAGAATCCTAATAAGACGAAACCTGCTTGGGTACGAAAACTTATCCAAGCTGCGGAAATATATGGTGCTCCAGAAGAGAATCACAGAGAAAGAAAAAGGACCAGATCCTGCTCTGGGTATGTAGCATTACTATGTGATTTCATTGATAAAGAACCTTCCAGTTATGAAGAAGCGGCAGAACAGAAAGAATGGAAGGATGCTATGATCGAAGAATATCAATCGATAATGAAGAATGATGTTTGGGATGTTGTCCCAAGACCAGAAGGGAAGTCAGTTGTAACTTCCAAATGGATCTACAAGATCAAGCATGATGTAGACGGTAGCATAGAGAAATATAAAGCAAGATTTGTTGCTCGGGGTTTCTCACTGAAAGAAGGAATAGATTATGAAGAAACATTTGCACATGTAGTTTGATACACTTCCATCAGATCAATACTTGCCCTGGCTACAGTGATGAAATGGAAGATACACCAAATGGATGTCAAGACTGTTTTCTTGAATGGTGTAGTGGAAGAGGAAGTGTATGTAGAACAACCACTTGGTTTTGAGACACATGACAGAGAGTCTCATGTATGCAGATTGAAGAAAGCCCTGTATGGTTTGAAACAAGCACCTAGGACTTGGTATAGCAGAATTGACAGCTTTCTATCCAGTTTGGGCTTTACCAAGAGTAAAGCAGATTCCAACCTTTACTACAAGGTTGAAGATGGAAACCCAGTGATGCTCCTACTATATGTAGATGATCTGTTTGTGATAGGTATGGATGGGTTGATTTCTGATATGAAGAGAAAGCTTGCTACCAAGTTCGAAATGAAGGAATTGGGTATGATGCATTATTTTCCAGGCATGGAGGTGTGGCAGAGTGCAGATGGAATCTCCCTTGGACAAGGGAAGTATGTAGTAGAGATCCTGAAAAGGTTTGGGATGATGGATTGCAAGGTTATGGCCACACCTATGGCATCGAACCTGAAGCTATTGAGCGATGCTTCATCAGAGTCGATTGATGCTACGATGTATCGTCAGATGATTGGATCCTTGATGTACCTGACGAACACTAGACCAGATATTTGCTTTGCATTGAACACCTTAAGCCAGTTCTTGACAGATCCGAGACATGTTCACTTGATTGCTGCAAAGCATATTCTGAGATACCTGAGAGGTACGGTTGATTATGGGCTCAAGTACGATACAAACCAGAAGATTAACCTGGAGGGTTATGTTGATTCAGATTGGGCAGGCAGTGCCATCGATAGGAAGAGCACTTCAGGATGTTGCTTCAGTATGGGATCAGGTGTGATCTCTTGGTTTAACAAGAAGCAATCCTGTGTGGCACTGAGTACAACTGAAGCAGAGTATGTCGCAGCTTGTTCAGCTAGTTGTGAGGCAGTATGGCTCAGGAAGCTACTGTCTGATTTATTTGATCTCCAATTGGATGCTACTTGTATACACTGTGACAACTAGAGTTGTGTGAATTTGTCAGAGAACCCAGTGTTCCATGACAAGTCGAAGCATATCGAGATCAAGTATCACTATATCAGGGATATGGTGCATAGGGGAGCAGTGAAGCTCCAGTATATTGCAACAGACGATCAGATAGCTGATGTGTTGACGAAGCCATTGGCCAGAGTGAAGTTTGAGTACTTCAGGGAGAAGCTTGTTGTTCTCCAAATCGAGGTCCCTTCCAAGGGGAAGTGACGAGTCCAGAAGCCATTCTGACGAGCAGGTCAGATGTAAGGACTGAGCCATTCTGTCATGGTGAGAGGATTGGTTCCTTCCATGTCAGATATGAGTGCTGAGCCATTCTGATATGACTGTAGGATTGGTTCCTACATGATCAAATATAAGGGCTATTACCATTCTTGGAATGGAGTTGCCTGGTGAGTTACCAGGAATACTTGGTCTTGAACTGAGGGCCTTTCTGAGACGATTGTAAGATGTAGTCTTACATGATCAGATGTGAGCGCATGGCCATTCTGATGTGATTGAGGGATGTGTTCCAACTTGATCAAATATAAGGGTTGTTGCCTTTCTGACAAGTAGGTCAGATGTGAGTGCCGACCATTTTGATGTAGGATTAGTTCCTACACAGATGTAAGGGCTACCGCTTTTTTGACGAGGAGGTCAGATGTGAGTATCGACCATTCTAATGTAGGATGAGATCCTACATAGATGTAAGGGCTACCTCCTTTCTGACGAGTAGGTCAGATGTGAGTGTTGGCCATTCTGATGTGACTGTAGGATGAGGTCCTACATGATCAGATGTAAGGGCTACTGCCTTTCTGACGAGGAGGTCATATGTGAGTGTTGGCCATTCTGATGAGTAGGTCAGATGTAAGGGCTATTGCCATTATTTGAATGGAGGCACCTGGTCAATTACCAGGAACCCTCAATATAGGACTGAGCGCCTTTCTGACGAGTCAAGGTCAGATGTAAGTGCTGTGCCTTTCTGACGAGTCAAGGTCAGATGTGAGTGCTGGCCATTCTGACGAGTAGGTCAGATGTAAGGGCTACCAAAGACCTACGAGGAGGTAGGCCTACACCCAACATGAAAAAGGGTTGGCTCTGTAGAACTTCCTGTGATGAGAAGAATCGTGAGATAAGACATATGATGATGACCCAGTGATGATAAAGATCGAGCTATGATCCAGATCCAGTTATGATGTCTCCGAGATGATCCAGATCGAGTGATGATTCAGATCCAGCAGTGATGATCCAGATCGAGCTATGATCCAGATCCAGTGATGATGACCTAGTGGTGATCCAGATCGAGTGATGGTGATCCAGATCGAGTGATGATCTAGATCCAGTGATGGTGATCTAGATCGAGTGATGATCCAGATCCAGTGATGATGATTGAGTGATGATCCAGATCGAGTATGATCCAGTGATGATGATCAAGATCGAGTGATGATCCAAATCCAGATGAAGATGACTTGAAGATGAAGATGGCGAGAAATTGACGATGACCTAGATGATACAGAGAAGAAGACTTGTGCTGAAAATTGTGTCGAGAGAATACCTTCCTAGTTAAGAGGGAGTGTTGATGTATATGTAACTTCAGAAGACAGTGTTCACCATCTTTAAAGAGAATACCATCTATGAACATTTAAACATTGGAAGACAGTATTCACCATCTTTCTCTCGAATTCAACCTGCAAGTGACCAGAGTATCCAATAGTAGATTCAGTAACAACTGAAATTTACCTTTAGGATTCCAAAATGACATGAGATCAGAAATCAAAAGTACTATCGTATGCACCTAACAAAGTTGACCAACTTGTTTTTCTACTGAAAACTCCTCTCCTGGTCAGCATGCAGCCCTCTCTGACCTTCATTACAACTCATCCATACGTCTGCCACCACCCTACCTTCCCCACCTTGTGATATAGGCCTTTCCATTGAATCATGGCTCCTTCCACCATTCGAAAGCCCTGAGCGGGATCTAGGTTTGCTATCCCCACCTCTTTTCCCAAAATAGATCTGATCATCCAATTCTCTGGTCAATCGTTCGAGCTGTTTTTCTTTTAGCGCAAGCTCTTTCACTTGAGATTCATCCTCTGTAGGATTTTTCACAAGCTCCCTCAGAAAACCGACTTCTTCCTTTAGCTTCCACTCCTCCTCTATCTCAGATCTGGAAAAGGGTACTAGTTAGTAACTTAGCATAGAATGTACCATACAACTAAAGAATGCGACAAAGGAAAACTAAATCCAACTGGAATCAGATCAACAACAAATGCAAATTCCTATCACAAAGAATTTTCTGGGAGGTGGAAAAGTCTTCATATCAATTTGTGAAGTATATTATAATTTTGAATAGAAAGTATCCATAGAAAAAGAGAGAGCGCTTTCCGCCCATATCTCAAAACACCAAAGAGTACATATGCACAGGATTTTCACACATTGAGGAGCAAGGAAAATAAGGATGATCGTCTTGAAGAAGAAATATCAAATGCAACAACAAGGATTTCAGAAATAATATTTGATGCTTCAGATGAAGATCAAGCAACCTGCCTAGAAAAAGGAACCAAGGTAAAACGAAGCACATGCTAATAAAAACAAAGGTAACATTAATATTACATGCACAAGTAAAATGAAAGGATATGCAAAAAGATTAGTGCCCTGTTAGTTTCAGATTTCATATTAGTTTTGGGAAAATAAATAGGCCCATAACCCCTCAGGTATTTTAGTTCTACAATGTTGTTTCTAACAAAAAAAAGTTATGGAGCCATTCGAGCAAAGATTGATCAACTGGAAAATACTAAACAACATGCAATTCTGAAAACATGTACAAAAAAAGGCAGGCAGGCGTACAAAATCCATATTCAACAAAAATAACAAGAAAATGTAAGAAGATCAAACCTGTTTACACTGCGATGCTCCAACTCAAAATCAATTTTGCACCAATCCTTACCCCTCTCTTCCAGCAAAACCTCCCGCGGCTTCGTAGCTCCAAAGGGATTAACTCTAGGACGAACCTGAGGAGCGGAAGCATTATGGGAGGCAACTCCAAATGATCTGCTAGCTCTTCTCTGCTTGCGAGTCGCAAACACATTTAGAAGCCACGTCTTTGCAAACACATTGAAAAGCGTATAAACAACAGAGCGATCAGATGCAGACTTGCAGAACACGCAAATAGAATTACTTGTAGAACACGCCAAGCTGATGTTGACAAGCAGGAAATGTTGATCAAAACCAACGGACAAAGGGAACAACCAACGGATAAGAGAGCGGAGTGGCTACTGAAGCGGTGAAGAGGTGAGACAGTTGCGGACAGGGCAAGAACAGCCGGAGACGGAGCTACGACCGTGATTGCAGGGTTGCGCTGACGGTTTTTTTTAAAACATGTGGCAGCTTATCATTCGCCAGAGGGATGACTACATGAATAGTGTTTTTTCAAAGAACTTCAGAGAAGAAAACATCTTCCACAGACAACATTTTGTGTTTGTTTGACAAATAAAAACAAATTTTTGAAGTGGTGTGACTCATTAAGGCATTCTGCCGCAAGGAGATCCATCACGCCGCCCTAGTGTTTTTGTTTTTACATGTGGTATTTTTTTTTCACACAAGAAACACAACTTTGTATTAATGAAAGCTGTGTCTTACAATCTGACTATCGAGGTTACATTAAATCATAGCTCTTCCTATGGCCTTATGATCAATTTGTCGGGAGTAGTACCTTATGTTATGTCTTATAAGTCATGAGATTAGTCTAATAATATATTATATATCAATACATATAAGCGATGAATCCAGCTAACTAATGTTTATAAAGCCTTGCTCTATGGGTGATATCCCGTTGAACTTCGCTCATTCAATGGAGTTCATACCGATGCCAATGGCTAGTTTAGATAGACCATCTGTCTCAATGTTCAGTTCTCGATAGATATGCGAGAATGTGGTATGCCGAAAATGTTCAATGAGTATCTTGGTGCGATTGATCCAATGGAGAAGCTGAATAGTATGTAGGTTATAAGATCCTTTTGGCCATTCCACAATTGCTTTAAAATCTCCAAGAACCATATCAAGCCAAATATCTTTTTCTTTGGCAAAATAAAGTAGGCCCCAAAGTGCGAGAAGCTCGGGTTTGGTATTAGAACCAGGACCAATGCTGAGCTTGAGTCTGAAATTCGATGTTTGGTTAATTCTAATGATCATACCAGCACCACAAAAACCTCCCTGTTGGGCACCATCTAAATATCCCACGATGCCATGCTAATCCGCTAATGTTGTAATGGTCCTCCTGGTAGGCTCAAGCTGATCCAAGCTGGCATAAGATTGGACCTAGCCAATAGCACTCATTCCAGTATGATAATGTTTAGGCCTCCCATTCTGAAAAATTACATTATTGCACATTCTCCACACCGCCCATAATGTAGCAATCAAGACATCTATCTGAATAGAAGAGTTCTTAATTATAAACTTGATATCTTCATGTAGAATCTGCTTGTCCCAGCCTGGGTTGGATCAAATGACGGACACCCGTCAAAATTGCCGGTAACTATCAAAATTTAAAAGGTTTTTTTATATTCTAAGCCAGATTTTGACGGTTTTTCTAAAATCATAACTATATTTGACGGGTAAATTGAGGCATGATGGACATGTAAATTCCATCCCTGGTCCCAGCTAACAGAAATTGAAAAATAATTGCACATGATTTCCCATACAGATTGGAAATAGGTGCATCCTCCGAAAATATGATTGAAATTTTCCAGATTGTTTGTGCATAGACCACACCGACCAGGGCCTGAAAGACCGCGCTAACAGAAATTGAAAAATAATTGCACATGATTTCCCATACAGATTGGAAATAGGTGCATCCTCCGAAAATATGATTGAAATTTTCCAGATTGTTTGTGCATAGACCACACCGACTAGGGCCTGAAAGACCGCGCTTCTGCAGGCCGTCCCAAGTCAGGATTCTCTGATTTGATTTATGCTTAACCATCCAAAACATTTCATTTTTGCAGGCATTTGACCGCTCCAAATCCGATTGAGAAGAATCGCTAGGGGACTCGGATCCTGTCGGGAGATAAGAGTTCTGTACATTAATTTTGCAGTAACTGAACCATTCTTTTGGTTGCCGGTCCACACAATACTGTCAGGATCCTTATTCAAGCAGATGCCCACCACAACCAGAGAGTTTATATACACGGTCCATTCCCTCTCCAGGCAGCCGTGGATGCCGAGGTCGGCTGCCCTGCTCCAGATGGGTCTGCCCAGCTCTTGCTGTGAATATATATGTGAAAGATCAATTATGTTCCTATCATGTAGATGCTTAATTATGTTCCTATCATGTAGATGCTTGATCAAACTGTCCGAAAAGATGTGGCTGGCCACTCCCACAATCGGGTCAATTCCGATGTTGATTTGGGATCCCCGTCCAACTAGCCAAGAGAGATTTGGTAAGATGAAGGGGAGAGAATTCGCTCGGAGCACTTTCTGGGGCTAATTCTACCAGTTCTTAGCCATTGATCATATGGCAATCTCCGAGCCACTGATCATATGGCAATCTCCAAAGCTATTTAAATCTAATTACCTTGCCCCAAAGACCTCCGTCCTGCAGTGCCCGCCAGAGACTCTTGCCACATATTGCTGAATTGAAAATCGTGAAGTTTTTGATGCCCCAGCCTTCAAAACCGCACGGTTTTGAAATTGAATCCCAACTGGTAAGATGGTATTTGTTTGACATTGCATTACCATGCCATAGATAGTTGAAAACGGTACTGCGGATGCTGTTGTTGATGATCCCTGATGGATTTCGCATCATTGGAAAGATAGTAAATTGGAACGCTTTGCAGAACAACTGTAGTGTAGTAAGGGTAAGACGTCCGCCTAGAGAAATCCAGCGGGTTGTCCAACCATCAATCTTTTGTTGTTGAATCTTGTTTAGCAACCAGTTCCAGTCAGATTTCATATCGCATAGCAGGAATAGCAGGCGACAAATACTCTACATGCAGTAGAGCATTTAATGCGACGGTGGTCGCACTGTCCGCCGTCGGATCTCACTCCATGCAGTAGAGCATTTAATGCGACGGTCGCACTGTCCGCCGTCGGATCTCACTTTGGAGTGAGATCCGACTGCGGACAGTGCGACCGCGCTCTACTACATGTAGAGTATTGCTCGCCTAGCAGGAAGGCTTCAAAAAGTATCCTAAATAGTTCATACCTTCTTCATTGCTGGCAGCTCGAATATTGAGGAGGTCTACGATGTCTCTTCTTCAATGCTGGTACGGATATCGCTCGTTCAGTTTTTGTTTTATTATCATTATTATTATTATGTGGTGTGATGTCCGTTTTGTCTAGAAGCTACACAAATATATACTATGTTTTATATTGGTATTGTTTTGTTTTGTTGACGGGAGAGAGCTTGAAGTATGCGTTCAATTATTGTGGTCATGGCAGATGCATCTAAGTTGGAATTTACCGCTAAAAAGAACGATGGTTGCCGTTTGAAATGATAAAAAGCAGTTTTTGAATCTATATGGTCCAAATGGATGGTTGTCACGTTCCCTCTTTTTCTTTTTCACCTCGATACTTTGGAAAAAAACAAAGGGAAAAACGAAATATGAAGATGATATATAGGAATGGGAGATGGACCACCCACGAAGAATAATCCCACCACAAATTAATTACACTAGGCATCCCGTACCATGGAGATCCATCTTTCTTTGTACATAACACATGCATGTACTCGCCATCTCCATCCCACAAAATGGTGGTGTGCTGTAAGTCTTACTAGACAACTTTATTACCAACCTTTTACATCATTTGTGGCCGCCACCAAATATATCATTAATTTTATCTTTACTTTTAGTGCTGGCTTGCCTTCATTAATCAATTATCTTTGTATTTGGTCCTTGTTCGCCATCAACCATCAATTTGTATTTTGTGAGATTTCCAAACTTGTATTTTGTGAGCTTTCCAAATTTCAAACATAGGAGGTTTTGATTTTCGTGATTTCTATGCACCTCTTCATTTGAGAGGATAGTGTTGAGGCTTGTCTATTTGTTTGAACAATTTTTGTTTCTTGTGAGGGTAAATGTTGGGACATTTAATGGACGTTTCTTTATATTGAGAATTCAAAACTTGTTTTGATATTATCTCATAAGTTTGAGGTGGTAGAAGTTGGGTGTTTAATGTTTTTTTTTTTTTGTAATGAATGTTTGACGATGTTGTTATCATCATCTCGTTTTTCCAAAAGAAAAATAGTTGTTCCTTGGTATTCATTATGAATCAAAGGTAACTATTACATCACAGTATGATCAGGTAATACTTGAACTACATACAAGGCAAAAGAAAAGCAGGTCACATGAGTCCAATAGCAGCTTAGAAGACAATCTCCCAAACCAAATCCCCAAACAGACCTCAAGACCTCAAAAGTCTACAGGGAATACAAAAAGAGCCCAGAAAGTAGTGTATCCAAGGAAGCGCTCATGGGAAGGTGCATGTCTCAAATCCAAAGACGAGATACAAATCAACCTTTGACATCCAAAGATGTAAATATATAAGGAAATACCATAAAGGCATATGAGTAGTAACTAAACAGCATGCTCTAAAAGAGCTGAAGTGTACCATTCCCAATATTTTCACCTTCATAATATTCAGTGAAAAGAAGATGGCCTGCAACCATGGAAAGCGCTTCCTTGGATAAGCTATCTGCTCTCTTATTGTATTCTCTGTAGACATGAAGAAAGCCGAGAATTATGAAGAAAGTCTTCAGCTTTATGATATTATGACACCATTCATCCAAGTTGAGCGCTGAGAGTGCGACCCTCTCATTATCCCAGTTAATGATAGCATATGAGTCCCCAAAAACATGAAGCGAGGGAATGACAAGTTCTTTTGCAAAATATAGAAGAGCCCACACTGGCAATAGTTCTGATATGGTGTTTGTATTGAATCCACACCCCATCTTAATGGAAAATTAATTCTCTTGATTAAGTAGTAGGTGAATTCCCACACCACAATTCGAATTTGCATCTGCTCCATCAAAGAAACCCGCAGGATAGTTAATCACTGGGGCTAAGCCAATATGCCTGCGTTTACTAAGCCCCCTTGATGATCACAGGATAAGTGTGTAACTGTTCCTCAATTCTGTGATAGAGAAGTCTCTTATCGGGATGTTTGTCCTCAAAAGTAATATTGTTCCTAGCAAACCAGAGATTCCAAATAAAAAAGAACGGTAAATAGAGAAGTTCCTTTTCTCGACAGAACCAATTTTCCAAGTTTACCAAGAAGGAGGGATCGTTCCAATGAAATACAATGTGGAGGTTCCTACTGAGACAGTTTATAATTTCCCGAGTATAGGGGCAGACCAAAAAAAGGTGGTTTACAATTTCCTCTTCAACACCACACACGCAACATCTGGTGGGCCCTGTCCAGCCCCTCCTTAAAAGGTTGTCCCATGTATTAATTTGATTCTCTAAACAAAGACAAGTAAAATAGAGTAGTTTTAAAGGAAATTTGCAACAGGGATAATTTTAGGGGCGAATTTTAGCCCAGTGGGCTATTTTTCCATGTTTTTCTCCCAAAAAAGATTCGCCATTTTGCATTTTTTGAAGCCCTGTTTCGCCCAATTTTGATGGGGTAAAATTTTTTCACCCTAAAAATCGCCAAATTATTATATAAACGATATAAAATCCTTGGAATTTTTTTTTTTTTTTGAAAAATATCGCCAATCATTTTATAGTTGGTGTTTTAAGAATTAGTAATATTCGCCAACATGTATACACTTTTAAATAAGTACGGTTCCTTAAAATCATCCCTGCTTTGCAAGCCCATATGCGAGACAACATAGACAAGAATGAAGTGTGATGTAATGATTTCATATGGCAGCTTTGCTGTGACCGAGCCTGTAGATTTGTTGTACATACAGATCAGAGAGTCCTTCTTATCCTTAAGTCTGATACCACCCTGGGATAATAAACTAACATAATTATTCAATTGATCCTTCCAAACTCCACCCAAGTCTAAATCATCTATCGATAACCAGTAGGACTGGGAATAAGATCCCGATCCTAGATTGCGAGCTTGGATGAGGCACGGAATACCATAGTCATTCATTAGTTCTCTGAGGTCATCGGAGAGAACAAAGGAAGTGTTCAATCCAGTAATAGGGTCAGCTCCTAATTTGGTGTTTTTTCTGTCACCTACTTTCCATCCCAAATGTATAATGATCCAAGAGAGCAATCTGATGAAACCATTCCATATGTAGGAAGATACATGTACTGGAAATACCAGTTGACGAAGCCACATATCCAAAGATAAATATTTCAAATATTTATGGCTTATGATATGGCTCCAAAGTCATCATCATTTCTATTAACATCTCTTATCTTTTTTGGCTATAACTATTAAAGCCTTAAAAGGCCAAAACTTTGGATGAATACCATTGGATGCTTCACCTTCCATTGAGACTTCATATGTTTATTTATATTCTTAACTTTAATTTTGTCTTAAAGCATATAAGATGGATTGATATCATATGGTTTTAAGATTTAGGTAATATTAAGATTTAATAGGCTGGAATGATATGGTGTTATGTTTGCTAAAATACAAACATAATAGAGTGAAACATCATTTTATTAGATTGAATTATGTTTAGCAACCCATTGCGTTGAAAGGCGCTTTCTACAGCTTAATGGGCGAGATGTGTCCCGTCTATAACGCCGAGGTGGAACATGTCGGCTCAATAATAATAATAATAATAATAAGTAAAAAATATAAAAAACTTATAACATGTAGGATTATAATTAAAAAATGAAAAATAAAAATTATTATACTCTTATAAATATACAACCATATTAGGGCAATACTTAGAATATTAGTAGTAAAATTCAATTGACTTGAGTAGTCAAAAGAAAAATTATAAAACCAAGAACATATAAAATTTAATTTTAAATTAGCTAAATTGTAAAACACATTTATGTAATTATATATCAAATTTCAATTTAAAATTTTGTTGACTTGAAACCTAAGCACACATAATGTTAGGAATAAAATACGTGATAGAAAATAAATTACAAAATAATAGCATTACAATAGAAACACTAGATTTACCTTAGAAAACCTTGTCGGTAAAAACCAACCTTCAATAATAGATTTATTATTAGTAGGCCAAGGCTCCCAAGAGCATCTCTCTTGCTCACTTTGTCACATTATAATGGAAAACCACTCACCACTAAAACCATGTTCCTTAAACCACTTACATCCTTTCTCATTCTCAAGTCAAGGTTAACCATGTAACATGTAAATGTTCATTTTTAGTTAGAGAGAAAAACAAGTAATTTCTCAAAAACATTTGGATAAATGTTTAAAATCTTCATTTCATGGTAAAATGATTTTCAAATTTCAATTTATTCTTGAAATCTAGATTTTAAAATTTTATATGGATTATTTTACTCATTAACTACTCTTAATATTGATTATTAGTTTGAAAGAAAGACACTTAAAGCAATTTTTGGAAAACTATTTGATTATATGATTATTAATGTTACTCAGCTCATTCTTCTATTGATATTTACCCTATTTTGAAATTACTTAAGGAAGTTGGCCATTTCCCTCCCAAGTAGGAATACTTATTAGACATTTTTGTAAATGAAAAAAGGTTTGCACTTCAAGAGAACTTGATCCTTCTTTGTGCTTGGTAGAGCCATAATTAAAATAGATCTATACTGGTTAGTAATACTCAACAACAATAATTTGATAAATAAATGCTTAGGAGATGAGTTCAAGTTTCTATATGAATAATAAGCCATATCATGTGAATTTTTAAGCATATATAAGTTATTTGCAACTAAACATAGAACAAAATCAATTTTTCCATTTAGAACCTATCAATCTCGCATGCACATAGCCAACCACACATAGAAAAAAAATTCATTGATTCACATAGCCTTCAAAATATTTTCAATATATCACATTTATAACAGCCACTATGTATGTTTGAGGTTGGCAAGATTCTCAAGGATGGAATTTGGTTCACTCATATAACATCAAAAGGAAGAATAAATATGCCCCTCACCACTACTCTTGTTGCGTCTATCGCTTTTTAGTCTTCCCCTTCTTTCATAGACGGTTGGATCACGTCCCACCTCATGTTAGGGACACCAATGTTTGCCTCTTGTTTGGTGATGCAATTGGACCTAGATTTTTTCCTATGTTGATTGTTGAACACATACCAAGTAACACTCCATGTTTCTATAGAGAAAGGATGAACATAATGTTACCTTCAATTTCTAGTATCGAGCATGCAAGTATTCACCATTCAATATAGAGCCATCAAACATAACTTCATTTTGTTCATTTTGAATAATAAAGCTTCAGTCCTATGTATACGAAATTCAATGTATGGAGAAAATTTTTCATAGGTCCCCATTCTATGAATACCACACATGTATATAAATATTGATCACAGTTGATATATGGTTATTTTTAAACAAACTTTCAAAATAAAGAGCTTGAAATTCATTTCTCTTGAATATCAATTGTTTCAACAAAATTCAAGAAACCTAACCCCAGACTCAAAATGTTTTGAATCCCTGAAACAATGTCCCACAAGGGAAGCTAACTAATATGCCTCCCTCCAATCACATTGTTGGTTGATCAATCTTCAATTCCTCACCTAACAATGAATATCCATGGCAACTGGTCACAACATTTTTACATACTAAATTGTATGTCATAGTGGAGTCAAAATGCATTCAAAAGTCACCATGTTTATCATGTATTGTTTAGTTCACATCTTAGGATTTATTTACAATTCATTGAATGAATTTATATTGTAAATGAAGAAGTTGTATTCTAGTATGTGGTCCACTTCAAACCTTAGTAGCTTTAGGAGATATTTCCTTGTGGAATAGGGAAATTTTCAAAGGATAGATTTCACCATGGGATAATTTTCCATGTTTTTTCCAAAAAGCAATACACAAATTCCCATTTTTTATTGAAATGGTTCACCCAAATTTTATAGGATAAAAATATTTTACTCCAGAAATCATCGAAATTTTCTAGAAACTACATAAAATTCTTAGACATTTGAATATTTTTACAAAATTGTAGCCAAACATTTTATGGTTGTCATTTTAAGAATTAGTAAGATTTGCCAAGGTTTTTTTATTAAACAACTAAACAACATTAAGACCAATCTTTTTTTTCTTTGGTTATTATTTGTCACTCGAACTCAACTCAACTAAGAAAAATATATTTGTGGATTAATGAACTTACCTCGGTAATTATGTTTCGAGTTATCGTCTATCTTATTAATGATGATAGTTTTGTGATCTATTTCCAATATTCAAAATTAAATAGAATGATAGGGTATGTGGATACTAATGCACAATATGTTTAAATTAATAAATGGATGGCATGCACATGATGGAAAGATTAGTTTGTTTATATTGACTAACAGTTGACAAATTGGTGATTACTTGGAAACAATGAAAGAATATGCATGATCTTATGTTTTGGATGAGGCTAACCCATGATTTAGAGAGGCTAAGTGATAGCTAGATACTTGTGTTACTAAAGTTACCCTAATTTTGTAGACATCAACAAAGAAATGGTAAGGTATGAGGCATTAATTCATGGATTTATTTATTGGTTCAATACATTGCAATTCTATGAGGGCTAGTGTAGATTTATGTAAGAAACTAGGTTGCCAAAACTAGCAATTCAATGTTGTGTTGACCTTAGTTGCATTAGGAGGGGTGGAGCTATTTTCAACCATTTATTCTTCAAAACCTAGATTCGTGGGAGGGTCATGTTAAGCCACATCATGAAGTTTTGTGATGACGATTGATGGTTCTTGTTAGGGAAGTAAGGTCGATTTAGTCAATGATTCCACCTATGGGTTATATCTAGGGTTCGACCAATATAGTTAATGCTCCAAAATATTCCAATAGAGGAACACATAATAAGTGGAAGTTGAAAGTATGTTAGAAAGGAAGGGCTATCTATATTAGTAAGGATATGGTTTGGTATTTTAAACGTCTCTTTAGTTGTACTTGGTTCCTTTCACCTATAAATCATTGTTTAATTCATTAAGGTAAGCCTAAGTATAATGTATGATTAGAGATGATGCAAAGTGTCACGATTTCTAGATTATTTGTCTTGAATGAGTGGTTACCTTGTCTTGCATGTGGTTAATGTTGTCTTTCCATCTAGGAACTATGCATTAGATGTGGTGATTGTTAATTGTAATACACACATAAGTTATGTGTGCATTGGCCACATATACATACCTTGCATGCATACACTAGTATTAGTTAGTATTTATTTATGATGAAATTGTTATTATCAGTAATGGTTAAATTATAATATTATAATCAACATAAATCTGCATTTGCATTAATTACATTTCATGTTGGTTCATTTACATTGGGGAAATATTAATTACATCTCATTTGTATTTACATTAATTACACTTAATTTCATTTCATTTAATTCTCATTTGGTATGAATTATTTCTCATTTGCATGTCATTTTATAACTTGATTCATTTAATGCATAACAAACATATGTTGGTGTGTGTGATATTTGGCTTGCCTAATAATATATGATAGGTAGATACTTTATTGTTTTATTGTATTTGGATTTATGGGATATGAGTTGATTTAATGAGAGATCCTACCTTGTTAAGTGGGTTTTCAAACCATCAGGAGGGAAGGTAACTTATTATTATATGATTTTTTGACCTTCCTAGGGCCCTTCTCGAGAACGGAGGAAGAAAATGGTAAGATGAGGTTAAAAGGGGATTTTGGGGGATGATACAGGGAGGGTTGTTGACAGTTGGAGGAGGAGGAGTTGAGGAGAGAAACAAGAACTTGAAACTGAATCTTAAAGGTCGATACTTGAACTTGGAATGTTTATTGACTATTGTTATTATTACTAGAGTTGTGAGCATGGAATGATAGGAAATCCCACAAATTTCCTAGATCTAGTAGCTTATCAACTAGTTGGTTAGTATGATTAATCCTAGTTTGGGTACCACTACCTTGGTTGGACCAAGTACTAACCTACCCTTATTGGAATAGTTTCAAATATTCCCTTCTCCTTATACAAATATTGACAGGTGCTATGGCACGTGTAAAATGGCATTACCTAAATTGGATCTTGTTCTTGGAACCCATAAAAGAATGATACTTTCTTGGTAGGTCCTTGGTCAAAAGGTGTTTAAGCACTAGGCTTAATATCAAATGTGATTTTTCACTATATGGATAATTGTTATTTATACATGTAATTATTCTTAAATTAAATCAATTAGGAAAACATAGCTTAAGTATCAATTATAAGGTTAATTTTTTAAGGTTTCGAATATTTTATCTAATAATAATCTCTTAACTAATTATTTTGGGTCAAAAAAGTCGTGCATATAGTTATGCAGGCAAATGTTATTTAAAACATATAATTTAGTATTATAACTTGTAAATTTTGATAAATGTTATTCACCTAAGCATATTTTATATTAAAAACAGAGAATTTTAAAAGAGAAAATGGTCAATTTGAGAACATATTTCTTTTAACAATTAAAAAAAAACACCTAATGTTAATTCACTACTGAAAAATATCTTGTCAACTACATAACACAACAAGGAAAACATCTTATAGTGGAAGTTTTTATAGACCTTTCATAAAAAAAACCCATTTATTGGTTTATAGAGGTGGCGGCCAGGTAGAGGTTTGAGTAGAGTTTTTTTTATCAGTGCACATAAACATATCAACTGCACTGTTGTTCTTATTAACATGATGCACTGGTGCACCAAACCATAAAAGAACTAAAAAATTAGTGTTCCTAATTAGGATGCGCACCAAAGTCAAAATAGATCAATGTCACTACAAAAAATATATAGGTTTTTTATTTTTGGTGGTGCGTGTTAAGGAAAAAAACGCATCGTTGCATGACATAGTAAAACACACCATATAAAAGACATAAAAACTAAGTATTTTTAAAAGAAAATGAACGATTCTCCCGATCTACCTAGCGACACTGGTGCAAACATCAATGACCATAGGTGCACCTAATGAAATAAAGCACCAGTGTCAAAATATCTCAATGCAATTTGTAAAAAAATTGTTTATTTTATTTTTCACAGAAAATTGTTCGATGTGTGGGAATGATAGGAATGATCAATGCGTTTAACAATACAACACAATGCTTTAAGTCAAAAAAATCCCATCCTGGAAAATAGGTCACCCTAGTGCATTAAAAATTCTATCACGCACCGATGCACTACGTAATATATGTAATATAACACAATGGATTATAATAAAAATAATAATCTCTTTACATTCTATAAAAATAGAAATACCTAACATCGCTCTCAATAACGAGAAGCACACCAATGAACCTTATGCACCACTAACTCAATTGCACTAGAATAAGGTAAAATAAAAAAATTACGACAACTCATTTGACTCATTTCTCAGTCTCGCATGACACTTAGGTTGACCTACGCACCGTTGCCATACTTTCTGGCCAAAAATACATAGCATGCTGCAGAGTATTAAATGCTACTGCAGCAGCTTTGTAGGCCATTGGATCTTAACAGTTGGAGATCTAATGACCTATATTGTTGCTGCGGTAGCATTTAATACTCTGTCGCATGCTAAGTATTTTTCCCCATACTTTCTCGTTGATGACCCTTGCACGTGATGCTCCTTAGTTCTCATATTTCACTTATGGTTTGGTTTGTTGGCGAAGTTGTATTTTTTCCAAATTAGTGGAAAGCATAATTTGTTGTATACATGGTAACCATGCTCCCCAAGAGGGAATGAGTCCAAGTATTTTCTTTATTAACTTCTCATGTATCTTTATAGTGGATTAAAAAATAAAACTAAACTTAAATGTTTCATTAAAAAAATATGTGTGGTGCATGCCATAAGTTTGGATCGAATCATTATTATCAGTGCACTATGTGTAAACATAGACCACACTAATAATGGGGGCCACATCACAAAATTCATTCATCGTTGTCAATGCATTTCAAAAAATGTAACACATCGACATTGAAAGCATAATTTTTTTTTAAAAAAACACACAGTGATCTGTAATATATTGACATATTACTAATGGTGCATTGGCATATATAAAGAGCAACGTTTAATAAACAAAACAAATTAGAGCCATAGTGAATTTTAGTACCCTAAACGCACTACCTAGCAACCATAGTGACAATTTATAAAAAAACATTCTGCTCTTTATATATATTGACTCGCTGTTACGAGTTTGTATTTCCTTTAACCTTAAAATATCCTTCTCATGAAATATACCAAGTGAGTTCATTTGAAACAATGATTGAAGAGAGACTCACAATATAGAACTAAGTCTTCCTCCTCTCTATAGCCCAAGTTTCTCTTTAACTAATTTCAACAAGGTCATAAATTGTTCACTCGTGGAGAGGTTGATGCTACCATCATAAAAATTTTAATTACCACCAACCAAATCCTGTAAAGATGTGTCAATGAGCCACAATGGATTAAATTTGAAAGGACCACATGGATTATTTTTCGTATAATTCCAATTGCAAAAGTATACAGAAATGGTCCCAAATACCACTAATCTTCACCCACAAACAATACCTGTCAACCTTCACAAAATCAAGTTAGAAAATAGAAAACGATCCAAACTTTTAGAAACATTCTTCCGCCTTTAAAATTTTTCCTTATAAGGTCAAAGTGAGAGTGGTTCCATGTCTACCAACGCTAGTTATTCAAAATGATGATTAAAACAATCATGTAACCTATTGACCCTAGAAGAGGCCCCCCGAGACCTCCCTCCTAGTGAGAGTGAAATTAAGCTCCACACCAATATTAAGTTCCCTTGATAAACCAATTGCATAGAAATAAATATATCCTAAAGTTGTTATTTTCTACTAGATGGTCCATATATGTTCATATCTAAATATACCAACCAAAAAATATACTCCAAAAATTAGTGCAAAGGCTTGAACACACAAAGAATGTGTTGATGAAAGTTAAGTAGTGATTCTATCCAGTAGTAAGGCCCCCCAAAATTCCCACCAAATCCATAGATACAAATTCCCAAGACTATAAAACCTTCTTAAGTTCAACTACTAAGAAATCCTTATCCCTCGTAGTCTCTAGAAGTGAAATGATATTAAGATGTTCCTTCTTTGATAGCCTACATAAAGAGATCATCTTAGATAGGATTCCCAACCCCTAATATTTAGGAAATGGACCAACATTATGAAACCTTGTTTGGGGGTTTTAAATCTTTAAGAACCCTTGTTAGAAGTGAGTGCATTCATATGATGTGCCTCAATAACTTTGCATTCTTTCATAGTGTAAAGAAAATACTTTATCCCCACCAGCCCAAGAATCAAAACCTTGTGTCTCTCTTGCTCTAAACCTCTTGACATAGATCCACCTACAACTAACTTACCATAATTTGGTCTCAAATCATACCTCCCCCTCCCTTGTGATCCAGAAAAACCTGAGAGCCACTAGATATAGACTTTCCATCTGAGGAGGTGCTAGAAGAGGAGGTACTAGAATCACTACTGGAGGGACCCATCCTTGGGATATTATTTTAGAATTCAAAGAGGCTTCATCACTTTTAGGTTTACCCCCTAAATCTTTGTCTTTTTTGGTGTAACCTTAGTTAGTTTAGGTGACAATTTGCACCCACCCTAAGAATTAAAAGGAACAATTATAGTTTCAAATGAAGACTTTCCTAGAGGAATGATAGCTAGGTACTTTTTGTACTATATGGGACAAATCAACATATCCTCGGAGGGAACTAGGCATGTAGTAGAAACAAGTGCCTCCCCAATAACCTCCATTGAAGAACATCCACAGGACCATGATGCACCTTCGTAGAATTATCCATGAGATATTTTGTTCTATTATCTTCCATGCCCTTATCCAAAATAGTGACTAGAATAGATAAACCCCCAACTTGAGGGAGATGAGATGCCAAAGGAGGAGACCCCATGAGAGTAACCTTTAAATTAGATTCTTTCAAAAGTTCATCAAATGAAGGTTCTTACCTCTTCCATACATGCTTGTAGAAATGGAGAGAGAAGTCCGTGAAGATGGCACCTCAAACACATGAAGGGATAATTTGGTAATCAATAGTCAGCACATGCACAACACCATATACCTAAATATCCAAGAGATCTAGTAACCCTTTCCTTGTATCAATACCCACCAGAACACACGCAATAGTATGTGACATTTTTTCAATAAAGATTCATCACCCTTATTGTCTTTACCAAAAGATTTATCATCTCATTTAGAAATGAATCCTTCAAAAATTCCATTAGAAGGATGGGGAACTTAACCCAAACTAAGACACTACATGATTTATCTAACTAGGGGTTGAATAGGGGGTGACACGGATTTAAAGATAGATATGCAATGCCCCAAAACGAAATCTCTGCCGACACAATCTTTACATTTTATCAGTTTGAAACTTAAAAATCATCCAACCCTTTTGCAACAAGTTGTAAGATGGTTTGTATCCTATGATAGGGATCCAAACCCATTAAGAACATTAATTCAAGCATTGTGCCGGTATTTGTTGACTAAAAAAATGTCCAACAAGGGTTTTCCTTATATATATTATATGATCTAAGCAACTCTTATATCTTCTCCCACACAAATCTTGACCGAATATGCCACATTCTTGATAACCTTGCAAGACCTCCTCCTTTTTCAAATGCTTCTCTCCTACACCTCCTTTACTCCTTCAACTCTAGAGCCATCGAGACTACCAAGATCCAACCCTTTCCCAACAAAACCAACACCTTTAAACTTGGAAAATACACCTCTAAGACTCTTTGCATCCCCCAACATGCATAATTGTTCCCCTTTCATTATGTGAGATCCCCACGTGAAAAGTTATGTTGAAAATCCAAAGCATATTTGGAGTAACATTGAGAAATAAAGCCACTTACAAGACTTGTTGTAGGATTAATCAGGTGCGAAAAAAGAACAAAGGGGTTGGCTATGTGATATTTACACAATGAAAATATGACAGAAACAGTTGGCTATGCAAAGAGTTTTAAAAATTTACGCTAAAAATGAGGGCTTTAAAGTTATTGTTATTGATAGGGTTAGTCAAGCGCATTCAAGCTAAAATAAAGGGTCTTAAAAGGCTTGTAAGGTGATTCATCAAGAGTTCAATGATTAGACTTTAAAATATTGTTCAATAACATTTTAAATAAAATCATTTATATATTATATTCAATATATATATATATATATATATATATATATATATATATATATNATAAAAACATTTATATATTATATTCAATATATATATATATAGAAATGACTATTATATTGCAAGCAAAGTGAAAAGCACAAATTACAATTGGACATTTCATATATACATGAATTAATAAAATTATATTATATATATATATTATAAGTAAATAAAAGAGATTAAATAATAAGAAGTTTTTTCCATTAAAAATTAGATACAAATTCTAATCTCAAAAGTAGTAGTTAAATTGGACAGCTTATTATACATACTAATGATGTAATATATTAAATTCCAAACATGTTAATTTAATTAAGTGTATCATGAATAAAGATAAAGATTTTACTTCTAGAAAGTATAGATATATATACGATTCTATGAAACCATTGCAAAGTAAATCCAAATATACAAATGATTGGTTACTATTATTTTGAGCGATTCTACTTAAAAATCATGTGGGTTTTCTTATGGGATGTATTCTATTATGTGCATTTAAATAAATGAGTGGTGGATACATTTTAAATTGTAGTTCTGAATAAATATATGTAATTGTAGTTCTAAATTCATATATGAAGTAAACACATGTGAAGGTCGCCGTATTGAAGATATATACCAATCACAGTCACATATGAAAACTGTGGCATTGATTATGTATACCAGGCATTTTCATATCCATAAAATCAAGTAAAGTATTTCAATCCAGGTAGGTATGGTGAATATAACGAGTTACGCGACACATTTAAAGCGAGCCTTGTTATAACAAAAGACACATGTCCATCCTCACGCACAACCAGATAGGTATGTTGTCTGCCATGCGGCCTTTCAAAAGTAACGGTGGGATTCCAACGCACACACTGCACAAAAATTAACTTGAAACCATCTTGAATCCGGATCTATTGACATGTATAGATACGAATTCTCTAAAAGGACAATTGATTTTTTTTAAAGTAATCTGCAACAATTGCAAAATAAGAATAATTGGATAAAATTTTATTATCTTTAAAATGTTTATGATTGGTTGTCAGGTTAAATTTTTGGTCAACCTTGTGGTTAATATAAGATCAATGATAATATGGATTGCAATATAACCCTTTCTTCATAATGTTTATGTTAGGTTGCAAGAATAAATTTTTGGTAAGCCGTAGGTTTAACGTATGGTCAATGCTTTATCCATTGCAATATAACCTTTCCCACGACAGGGATAATAATGAATTTGTAGAATATGTAATAAAAAAGTTTGAGGATGAATACATTTTCATTTTAACACGACCATGCCCTAAACTTATACTTATTTATATTTACCTAATTTTTATAACTGTTAATTACAGATATTCATCTATTAGCATTGGTTGAACATTTAAACAAGATGCAATATCTCATTTATATTGAAAAGCCAAAATCTTGGCCAATATTAACCAATCCAACAATAAGAAATTCATGGAATGATTTGAAACTCAAAACTAACCAAATAATTTGAAATGGGATGATGGATGGAATATTAGTTGAAATTGGATCCACTTGGTTTTCTTCAAATTTTTTATTTATGTGCTAAAAAATATTTAATAGAAGCGTTCTTAGATCACTATAGTTGTAATAAGCTAAAGAGTTAGGAAGGTCAATATTGTAGCAAATATTATGAAACTGCGCTCTAATGTGGATGCATACAAAACATTATATGAGAAAGTTATTTTCATCTTCAACCCTCTTAGTATCACAAAGATGACAAATTCTTTGATTTCACGATGTTTTAGGAATTGCCCAACACCCTACTTCATTATGGGTCTCACAAGAGTTTGTTCTTGTTTTAGCAAAGTTGATTTTTTTCTTTACGCTATTTAAAACACAGAGATACTTTTGATATTTTAGAGTAGGGTTGATCGCCTCTTTATAATATCTTAATTTTAGCTTATCATCTAAATCTTTATTGCCGCATAACGCCTTCTTAAATTTAGACTTAATAATAATTTTTATACTATCACTATTATACAGAGTGACCTCTTCTTCAACTCTCTAACAATTTATCCAAGAATTGGAATCTTTAATCCAACCTCATTTAAGCTATAGGTAGTTTTGATTGGAGTATGAATGCAATCTTCAGAAGCCTCTTGTCTCCCATGTTGCTTATACCGCTCCTATACATTAGGTACTTAGTCATAGCCATGCTTCTAGGGATAGGATAGGGTGTGTTTTATTATTATTTTGAGATTATGTTTTATAGAATGATTTAATATTTTCTATGGGCTGATGCACAATCATGGACTCCTTTAAAGACACTTTAGATGCCACATAATACTGGAAAAACCTGGAAACTCTGACTTTAGGTAACAATTAGGGGTAGTTCCCTAACTTATTTGAATATGAAGTAAAAAGACAAAAGATAGGTAATTGAATTAGCTTTCATAATATATAGCATTTATGCACACAAAATGTGTATAAATGATTATAAAATTAGTTTCCGTGAAATTGGGTTTTCAAATTTTCAGCACATCATAACATATATGTTTGTGCGGGTGCAACAATAT
>LPNX010723621.1:593142-612505 GCA_001517045.1 Pseudotsuga menziesii
CGACAAGAAATTTGGAATCAAAATGAAAGAGAACTCCTAAACGCATACAAGTGGACGAGAGCGAATTGACTTCCATGGAAGATAAGGTGGCTAAACGCACTATCCTTCATCATTGTTCTCAGGTAATGAAACAATATTTTGATAACAAATCCGAAGCTGGTAAATGTCAATTGTTTTTAGCTTTGCTTAAATCTAGAAATATGGCAAGTATTAGAAGAAATTTAGGCATAAGAACAATGAAGAATATCGAATCTAGTAATCACATTGTTAAATCTCTTGCTGCTGCATTCACATTGTTAAATCTCTTGCTACTGCATAAGCGTTCTTAGATCACTATAGTTGTAATAAGTTAAAGAGTTAGGAAGGTCAATAATTGTAGCAAATATTATGAAACTGTGCTCTAATGTGGATGCATACAACACATTATATGAGAAAGTGATTTTCATCTTCAACCCTCTTAGTATCACAAAGATGACAAATTCTTTGATTTCACGATGTTTTAGGAATTTCCCTACACCCTACTTCATTATGGGTCTCACAAGAGTTTGTTCTTGTTTTAGCAAAGTTGATTTTTTTCTTTACGCTATTTAAAACACATAGATACTTTTGATATTTTAGAGTAGGGTTGATCGCCTCTTTATAATATCTTAATTTTAACTTATCATCTAATTCTTTATTGCCGCATAACGTCTTCTTAAACTTAGACATAATAATACTTTTTATACTATCACTATTATACAAAGTGACCTCTTCTTCAACTCTCTAACAATTTATCCAAGAATTGGAATCTTTACTCCAACCTCATTTAAGCTATAGGTAGTGTTGATTGGAGTATGAATGCAATCTTCAGAAGCCTCTTGTCTCCCATGGTGCTTATATTGCTCCTACACATTAGGTACTTAGTCACAGCCATGCTTCTAGGGATAGGATAGGGTGTGTTTTTCTTTAATTTTGAGATTATGTTTTATAGAATGACTTAATATTTTCTATGGGCTGATGCACAATCATGGACTCCTTTAAAGACACTTTAGATGCCACATAATACTGGAAAAACCTGGAAACTCTTAATTTAGGTAACAATTAGGGGTACTTCCCTAACTTATTTGAAGATGAAGTAAAAAAGAAAAAAGATAGGTAATTGAATTAGTTTTCATAATATATAGCATTTATGCAGACAAAATGTGTGTAAATGATTATAAAATTAGTTTCCGTGAAATTGGGTTTTCAAATTTTCCGCACATCATAACATATATGTTTGTGCGGGTGCAACAATATATGAGGTAAATGATGCCAATTTGAGATAAAATATTGCAGACATATAAAGGACATATGGGCCTAGTGCTACACTATTTATTCAGAAATTTTCATGAATTATTTATTATTATTATTATTTATTCAAGTCAGAAAATCTTGAAATGAAAACGTTATGTGCAGGTGCAACACTTTAGGGGAAAAATTAATGAAATCCTTGATTTCTATATATAAGATCATAGAGCTTGCTCTCGTCTAGTGCACCATATAGTTTTCTTGGGAAATGGTGATACAAATCAAAAGTTATATTAAAAAAATTCAATGTATCTATTTTCTAAAACTGACGTGTGTCATTTAGAAAAATAATAATAAATAAATAAAACATACTTTTGAAGGAAAAAATTACATATTCAGAATCGTAAGATCGTACTCTACAATATTCTAAATTTTCATAAAAAATATTGTGTCTGTCATAGCAAAACACGCCATCGAAACTAAACATATTGATAGAGTTCTAAAAGACAAGCAATAGCCCTGGTTTATTTGTCCTAGCCAATAGGTTCGGTAGTCCGAAGCTATTTCCGAACATAATGCCAAACCTTATTCCTACTGATTTTTTTAATTTGAAAAAAATGCATATGATTTATAGCTTATTCATATCGCATATGCGCTATATAGCATATGCGCTATATCGCATATGAGATATAGCGCATATGCGATTCGTATCACATATGCGTTATAATGCATATGCGTTTTTGCTTAACTAATTTGGTACGAGAGTAAAAAAGAGTAATGGCATCCTTATCCCATTATAATACCATTTAGACTCCTAATATTCCATCCAGGCGGTCTATGGGGTGGCTCACGGCCCAACATTACATTGGTTAAGAGGGGGGGCGGGAGTTAAAGGAGGGAGAGGAAGGTGTAGAGGGAATCGTGGGAGGGAGGGATGTGTATGGGACATATATCAGGGGGATGAAGGGAGGAGAACTATAAGGGGAAGGGAGGGATGGTTATGGGAGATATATGAGGGGGGGACAGGAGAGATATGAGGGGTGGACAGTTGTTCATCGATATCTACAAATTTACGGTCCATAGAATAGATTAGATCATTTGGTACTAGAAATATTCAAACAAGTGTGTGGCCATCAGTGTAATGAGTGTTTATATGTGTATAGTATTTATAGTAAGCGGGAGAAATCTCATTACTATCATCGTCATCATCATCATAATCATCATCATAGCCATAGTCATTGTGATCATCATCATCATCATCATCATGATCGTCATCATCGTGATCATCATCATCATCATCACCACCATCATTGTTCATCATCATCGTCACCGCGATCATCATCATCATCCTCATCATCCTCATCATCATCATAGTCATCATCCTCACAATAATCATTGTCCATCACCACCATTCCATTACAAATGCTTGAAAATAAAATCGAAGCAAAGTTTCAACTAAACCTATCATCATCATCATCATTGTTCATTCTTTAACCCACAGTTCAGTACTTAGAAAATTTTAGGAAATCTACGGTTGAATTTTAATTCGACAAGTTTCGACATGGTCCAAGGATAGGTTTGGAGGTCTTAACCATTGGTATGGGGTCCATTGTAAGGTTATTTATAGAAGTTTAACATATTTCATCCCAAGTTTGATATGCATTTGATATTTAATATTTTAATATTTTATAAGCATAGATAAGTCAAGTTGCATATTTAGTGAGCACTAAATTGCATATGCGATATATCGCATATGCACTACATCACATATGCGATATATTGTATATGCATTTTGGAGATCACGTAAAAAACTATCCGTTATTAAAAAGCATTGTATCAATATCACATATGCGATAAAAAATACATGCGTTATATCGCATATGTGATATGTGTTATATAAAATATGTTGGGTTGCGTGTTGTGGGCTAGGTTTACTGTAGAAAAATACATAATTCTTCTGAACCCACACACAGAGAACTGTTCAACCTACAGTTTAATCATTACTTACATAATTCCATAGGTTTTGTACAAGTTTGGGTGGATTTCAATGGGGAATGTACGTAATAGAGGTCGAAAGTCAGCGAGGAAGGTGCTTACACTGGAAAAAGCTGAAAAGAAAAAAGAAAAAAGAGGGAAGATTTAAGAAATCGTCGGCATTCATTAGATGAGCAAATAGTTCCCAATCCCCTCAACAGATACCTGACATAGAGGGAAGATAATGCAACATTAAAGGAAGCTGGTTATACGGAAGATGATATTATTGATCCATTAGTAAACATACAATCTTGTGAAGAGTTCAATAATTATGTCACTCCCGATGCAAATGTGTCTCAGCAACAACCATGGCAAGTGGATCAATCTCCTAATCAAAGTTGTTAGCCTGTATTGGATGTAAACGTCACTCCAACATTTCAAATGGTAAGAAATTTCACATCAAAACGAAAGAGAACTCCTAAACGCATACAAGTGGACGAGAGAGAATAGACTTCCATGGAAGATAAGGTGGCTAAATGCACTATCCTTCGTCATTGTTCTCAAATAATGAAACAATATTTTGATAACAAATCTGAAGCCGGTAAATGCCAATTGTTTTTAGCTTTGCTTAAATCTAGAAATATGGAAACTATTAGAAGAAATTTAGGCATAAGAACAATGAAGAATATCTAATTTAGTAATCACATTGTTAAATTTCTTGCTGCTGCATTCACATCGATTGGTAAAAAAGCTCGTTCACGGGACTGTAATGTGGCTCACAGTGTATTGGATGAATCAATTGTATGTAGATCCACAAGACAATGTCATTTACTTAAATGCACATCACAAATTGTGCCATTACATCCAAAGACACTTAGAAAATATTCAGTAAGAAGAGACAACCTTGATGTAGAGGGAAAAATGGAAACATTATGGGCATTTAGCGGTAGGTTTCCCCGCAAAGACATGAAGTTAGTTGAAGCAGTGAAGGGCGTAGTTCAAACGTTTTGGCACGATAACACTAGGCCTTCTTCTAACATGAAGGATCTATTAAAACACCGTAGGGGTTCTAGAAACAATGAAGCTCATGTTAAACATTATCTTGACATGACACAAACTCAACTATTCGATATGTTTAAATTTTCCCACGTAGAGCTAAGGCTCGGGCAAAGATATTTTGAAAAATGCAAGCCTTGGTATGTTAGAATCAATACCATTCGAAACACTTATTGTTGTAGATACCACATAGAGTTTGACCTATATTACCATACATTTGCACATATACGTCATTTTTTGCATCCTAACCATGTGTAGGAATGCTCAAGTACAATACCACCAATGTCATCCATAGCATAATGTGTCTAAGGCAAGATGGGCAGACACATTACTTAAAACAATGTGTAGACGGTTCTTGAAACAATTGTGGTGGGCTATCATTATGGTCTGATTGCATCCATGAAAGTGAAGATCAAGCATTTGGGAATGCAATTGTCGAGAAGCAGAACTATCAGTATGAGACATATCAGCTACATGATGGAAAAGAAATCAGGAAGATTAAAATGGTGACTTCACAGGTAAATTGTTGAATATTGACATATTCATATTCATGTACACATCTTTTTATGTTTTTTTATAACACTGTTTATTTTTTTACACCAGGTGCAGGTATGTGATTTTATTTTAGAGTTTCATGGAAACATGCAACAGTACATTCAACATGTCGATATGGAACGGTGGCAATATGAGCAATTCAAAATATTCCAGGACACCTTCCATCTCGGAACAATACTATCAGTGGTTGACGTTGCGGAAAATTACACCCTACAACCACAAAATGAAATACAAAGTCAATACTATCACTCAGAGCAAGTGAGCATAATGGTGCATATCACGTATCGACATGGGCCAGATAGCAATGAAGAGAAATGTGTGATACTGAAAGAAATTCACTTCTATATAAGTGACGACCGGACCCATGACATCCATTACGTGCAGCATTGCTTTAAACTATTCTATGATCATGTGATAGCTATGGATATGCCACTTTATCGTCATTTCATTTGGTCAGATGGTTGTGCTGGACAGTTCAAGAATGCACGTGTATTTGAATGGTTGTGTTTGTTGCACATAGAATACAAGGTGCCACATGTATGGAACTACTTTGAAACTGATCATTGCAAAGGAGAGAAAGATGGTGTTGGTGCATGCATAAAGACTACCCTTCGAAGGGAAGAGATGAAGTTTATAGGTTCTCTCCTTCAAGACGTTGCATCTATAGTGAAATGGTGTGCATCTGTCATGGGAGAACAAGCAAAAAGGAAACACCTGGTGCAAAGAATATTATGGGAGGTGACAAATCTGAACCGATTCAAAACACATCGGGTGAACATAGTTCATGGAACTCGACAGTTTCATTCAATTAGCTCAGACAACTCGACCCTACAAATTTGGACAAGATTGAAGGCTTGATTTTGTAGTTCCTATAGCATCGATGAATGGGAGTATACAGATACCGTTGATACATGGGATTGAGTGACACTTGGCACCAATTTCAACGAGGTTAATGAAATAGACCATTTGGAAGACAATCAGACATATATTTCTATAGACTAAGATCACATATTAGATCTCATACAAGCAGGTACATGAGTAGTACCTAAATAAGAAAATGCATTTATGTATTGTTTACTTGACCTATGTAGAATTTAATTTATGTAGAAATTATAAATGCAAGACCTTATTTAAAAAATGTATTAACTCGACCTATTTCCTTTCACAGGTCAGATATATGCAGTGGTTGCCCCAAAAAATAATGAATGGGGTTCTGACTATTGGTTGGCACATTGCTTAGAGGGGGAACAAACCATTCTCGAACCTGTTACAGATGATGAAAATATTGAATTCCCAACTGGCTCGATGGTTATAAAAGGGAAGTACTTGACACTTGCAGCACAACAGAAAAGGAAGGGTGGGTATGTATATAAGGATTATAGATTAGGAACTATTGTATACCAATTCACCAATCTAGTAGTTGGTATAAACATAAGGCCATGCACACTTGATCACAAAAATAGGTCACATGTACGATACTTTCTACCTCATATAGAGCACGAAAGATTGATGGACACCATCGACACCAGAGATGATCTAGATGGCCTACTCATCTAAGTGCATTGTCAGGTACGTTATTTAACCTTTAAATTGAATGCTGAAGCACAATTTCAATTATTTAGCCTTAGTTTATTCCCAATGTAATAAACCTGTGAATGACTGATACCATTCACAGACATAATATTATTCAGAAGATATTGGACATTATAAACACGATCGTACAACCTTAGGTGAGTTATCTATAAATCATGTTTGCACATTTTCATTGGGTTCTTTTTTTTTTCTTATGATGTTACTAATGTCTATCCTTTCGTGTGCCTAGGATACAAACACCATATATGGCACATTGGAGGCGCCAAGAACGGTGTCTTTAGACACCAACAAATAGAAATCGAAAAATAACATGCTCTCGAGTTGTTGAAATTTACATTTTTTGATGTTTTTTAGTTTAATATACATTTAATTACATTGTTGGGTCAACTCTTGCAACTATTTCATTTGGGGGTAAACGCATGAAAACCATCAATCGTGGTTGTGTTGGTAGGGTTCCCATATCGACCTTGCCCATACACACTTGCAGGAGCCAATGACATGCAATTTTGCTGCTCCATTTTTTTTCGCCCCTGCACCAGAAGTCACCAAGTGTCCCTGAACGACATTTTCATGCAACTTTCAATTAGACATAACTCGGTAACCAGAGGTCGGATCGAAGAACCGTCCACTCCGTTGGTGTCCTGGCATGCGATTACCTCTAGGTGGTCCTCTCCCTCCTGTTTTCAAGGACCAGTGACTTCATTGTGCATTGATTTCGTAAACTAGGTTTTTTCTCAGTTTCCTTCAATGAAATTATTGCATTGGTGGGTCAACTTTGCAAAACCCTCGACCGTGCCTCTTATAAGTTATGAGATGGAACTAGAAACACATGGACATGCACATATTGAAAACCAACTAGGGTTTCATGAACACTAATTTGAATGCTATCACTAGGGTTGACAAGTTATGAGATGGAAATATGGTTTAGTGACCTCTTTACAAGTTATGAGATGGAACTAGAAATGCATGGACATGCACATATTGAAAACCGACTAGGGTTTCATGAACACCAAATTGCATGCTATCACTAGGGTTGACAAGTTATGAGATGGAACTAGGGTTTAGTGACCTCTTTACAAGTTATGAGATGGAACTAGAAACACATGGACATGTACATATTGAAAACCAACTAGGGTTTCATGAACACCAAATTGCATGCTATCACTAGGGTTGACAAGTTATGGATGGAACTAGGGTTTAGTGACCTCTTTACAAGTTATGAGATGCAACTAGAAACACATGGACATACACAAATTGGAAAACAACTAGGGTTTCATGAACACCAATTTGCATGCTATCACTAGGGTTGACAAGTTATGCGATGGAACTAGGGTTTAGTGACCTCTTTACAAGTTATGAGATGGAACTAGAAACACATGGTCATGTATATATTGAAAACCAACTAGGGTTTCATGAACACCAAATTGAATGCTATCACTAGGGTTTACAAGTTATGACATGGAAGTAGGGTTGACAAGTTATGAGATGGAACTAGGGTATTGTAGGGTATGATGTTATGGTACATGTTATGTTATTATAGGGTATTGTAGGGTATGGTATGGTATATTAGTATGGTATGGTATGTTAATATGGTCTGATGTTAGTATGTTTTGTTATGGTATGTTATTGTATGCTAGTATGGTATCATGTTAGTATCATAGGGTATTGTAGGGTATGTTATTGTATGTTAGTATGGTATGATGTTAGTATCATAGGGTATTGTAGGGTATGATATGGTATATTACACATGCATGCATGACTTAGAAGTAGAAACACATGTAAATTTAGTGTAATTTAGGTAGTGTATGGTATGATGTTAGTGTAATTTAGGTAGTGTATGGTATGGCTATGATGTTAAAAAGTTGAGGATAGACATAATGTTAAAAAATTGATGAGTCATAAATTCTTCCTTTAAGTATTGGAAATTCAAGCTAGCACACATGTGAACCACACATATCATTATATCACATAGGTGAACCACACATATCATGTTCCAAGATCAATTCAACCATATCATGTTCCAAGATCAAGTCAACCATATATGTATAAATTTGAACCTTGCTTTATATTATATATGTATACAAATAATGTTACAAAAATTGGCATGCCACATGGCCATAATACAAAATAGTGGATCAAACTATACATCTGTGTGTATAAAAACAAAAAGTTACATCTATGTATCCCCCCTATACATTTATTCTAGTTATCCCCCCTTTCGTTGCCACTACTAATGTCTTTGGAGAAGCCTAGCTTTCTTTTCCGACTGCTCACTGGTGATCCCCATCGCTGAACAAGAAGGATAGGTCGCATCAGTGGAGACTGCAGAAAAACCAAAATTTGTAAGTTAGTTTACCAACCTATAAAAATTCTATGTACATTTGTTCAAATTCCAAACCAATATAACATTTTTACTTATTGTACGTGAGTAAGTAATGGTGGGTCATGGTGCCTCACTAACGATGACCCTGATTGGGTGCTCTTCAAGCACCACTTGCTCACTATCAAGCTGCATAAAAAATATATATATATATATGCCAATGTCAAGCGCCAAAATCAGAGAAAGCAATACATAAACGTACAAAGAAAGCGATACATAAATGTACCTGCTGGCTTGTAAGAGGTGGGTCACCGATTTGGTGCTCTTCAAACACCAGTGCCTCACTAGAAGCCTGCATAAAGTAACATATGTCAATTTCAAATAATAAAAAGAATCAAAAACATATATACTACATGGAAAGAAATGATGTTTTCAAAGAAAGCGAAACATACATGTACCTGGCGAGGGGGAAGAGGTGGGTTGACAATAACCTCACTTTGGTGCTCTTCAAGCACCACTAGCTCAATAGATTCCTGCATAAAGTAACATATGTCAAAGCAATACATAAACGTACAAAGAGAAAGCACCAAATCATAGAAAGTGATACATAAACGTATCTGTTGGCTCGTCAGAGGTGGGTCTATAACAACCTCGCTTGGGTGCTCTTCAAGCACCACTGGCTCAATATATTCATGCATAAAGTAACATACCTCAAAGCGATACATAAACGTACAAAAACTTACAAAGAGAAAGCACCAAATCAGTGAAAGCGATACATAAAGGTACAAATAAAGTGATACATAAACGTACCTACTGGCTCATCAGAGGTGGGTAAAAAACAACCTCGCTTTGGTGCTCTTCAAGCACCACTGGCTTAATAGATGCCTGCATAAAGTAACAAATGCCAAATTTTCAAATAATACAAAGAAAACGAGACATATCAATGGGGGAAACAAGGAAAAAGATACTTGCATGTACAAAAAGCAATGTAAGCAAGAGTTGCAATATATAAATATACCTGGGGGATGTGAGGAGGTGTGTAACCAGTGGATAGATTAACTAGCAATGAGAGAAAAGGAATTCTACTTGCATTAGCGAAGAAGTTTTATTTTTGGACATATTCATCAAACTCACATTCCTACGTACAAAAGGATAAAGATACAATTATACAATTTCAAAAAATTAAAAAAGTATATGTTGAATCATTAAAATCACAATTAAAATAAAGTGATACATAAACGTACCTGCTGGCTTGTCAGAGGTGGATCATCGATCTAGTGCTCTTCAAGCACCAGTGCCTCACTAGAAGCCTGCATAAAATAACATATGTCAAATTCAGATAATAAAAAGAATCATAGACATATATACTACATGGATGGAAAATGATGTTTTCAAAGAAAGCGAAACATACATGTACCTGGGGGGGGGGGGGGGGGGAGAGGTGGGTCATCAAAAACCTCGCTTTGGTTATCTTCAAGTACTAATGGATCAATAGATGCCTGCATAAGGTAAAATATGTCAATGTCAGATAATACAAAGAAAATGAGACATATACAGGATGGACGAAAAATGTTTTTTTTCAAAGAAAGCGAAACATAATTAAAAGCATATTTAAAGGCATAATTAAAAGCATATTTAAAATAATACCTACGTTGGGGAATCTACCTATACATGAGAGTGATTAGGCTGGGATTCAATGTACTCATCCCAATCACCCAATGGTGAAGAACCAAACCCATATGCAATATTGACAGAAACATCAATGTTCTCAACATTAATCGGTGAACTATGCGAATTTGGGTTTCCATGGGACACCAGCTGTATATTTATTCACATAATTTGTTAGATAATTAAATAGAAATAAATTGGGAAACAATTGAAAATTGTGATATAAAACAAAATATAATATGAAAATAATTAGTTTTACTTACAAATCAAAGTAATCCATCGTCCAAAAACTCTGAAGCAAGGCCATAGCATATGCCTCCACACGCTGTGCAAGGGTGTGGAGTAACACGACACTCTGAATGCTCTACGTCTCTAGTGCGATATGTAGATGGATCCTTACTGTGCGATGGGATGGCATTATAAGTGCCAACCCCTTGGGCTACATTGCCTTGGACATCAATCCCATGCTGAAGCAATGTATCTACCAGGTCAAATAAGGCCTCTTGTGTATCCTCAATCATAGGACCCGCAGGAGGATATACCCAAGGGGGTTTTGGTGTGTGTGGAGGGCGTGGCACATAGTTAGGATCCGTCCTGGCCCATTCCCTATCTTGGGGAATCCCATAACCAACACCCTGGAAGCCTAAAATATCAAAATACTTAACATGTTTCCCTAGGATGAATTCTGTATACAACTTCCTGAGGAAATAAAATGGGATGTCCCTATTCCCATGAGGGTCTTCATCGAAGACCATATACCAGGAATCCATCCAATTGGGCTTTATATTTGGTTCCATGCACCAGTCTATGGAAATATGTGCTCGACTGGTGGGTGGAACCATTCGGGTGCTAGTGTCCCGAAATAATGAAAATAATTGGTCTTTTGTAATCTTTAGGTTTTTGATGTCTTTATAACTCAAACCATCGGAATAGTATTGCCTCCTGGATTCTCTGTACAAGCTAATGTTGTATAGATCTACTTGGGCATTGGAAATTGTGTTTGTAATGGTGTACAATGCCTCGGCTAAAGATTGTCTCAAATGACCCCCCCCCCTCTAAAAGATGAGCTAAGGCGCCTCAATGCACCCAAACATGCCAGAATCTGTGAGTTTTGGTCTTCTTCCCCCTCCGGGTTTGGGTTTGGGTTCATGTTTGGGTTTGGTTCTAGGTTATTAGTGGGTTCGTTTTCCATAGTATCTTGCTCATTTCTGTTATCTGTTAATATTTAAACAACAAAATACAAATTGTTTTAATTTATCATTCTTTGATTTAATTCAAATTTTTTTATTAAATTTGTTTTAAACAAATATAAAAACTATGAAATTAACAAAAACAATAAAAAATTGAAAACAATTTGTAATTTATAATAGTAGTTACTTGCCATTCGAGCCAAGCCACCTCCACAGCCACCTCCAAATCGACCTCCAAATGCTCAAACGCAAATTGCTGGTGCGGTTTATCGCTGGTGCAGTTTATTGCTCTCCCGAAACGCTCACTATGCAAATGAAAAAGTGAGGCTCGTGGCCTCTGTTTTTTTTGTGTGTTTTCCATATCGCATATGCGATGTTTTACTTTTAAAGAACGCATATGCAATATATCACATATGCAATACTGCCTTACTAACCTAAGGCTCGTCTTTGGGCTTGGGTTATTCCAAACGTACCATCAATAATGCATATGCGTTATCGATTTACACTTTGGAAGTGCGTTTCTGATTTCTTAAGTGGCAGTAAAAAGTGGAACAAACTTCGTGCGAGCGCCCCTATATTATTCTCCACTATTCTCTAGATATGTTTCATCATCTAACTTCACTTCCATATATGGTAACAAGAGTGGCGATTCTTAAAGAGGAGTTTGTTCTTATCCCAAAGCCAGAGATATATTGATTTACAATTGTTTTCAAGTCCATGATAATGTTTATACTCTCATTAATTTTTTTCTCAATCTTGTAATTTTAGTTAAGCTTGTGATAAAAACAGATTTCAAGATATTTGTATGGAGTTACTTCCTCCAAGTTGTTGTTGTCATACATGAAATTAACATAAGCGATATTTTGGTATTTAATTATCATAACCTTTGTATTGTTAGTGTTAATAGTCATACTTGTACTAGAGAAAAAGTCCTTGATAATTTTTAGTTTCTTGTTGAGATCATAGGGACTCCTTGCCATAAGAACAATATCATTAGCGTAGAGAAGAAGAATGATGACTAGGGCCAACCAAAGTTGTGCCAACGCAACCTACATCTTCCAAACAACTCTTTAGCTTGTCAATGTATATACAAAAAAGGGCAGGGGACAAGGGAGAACCTTGCTTGACTTGTATATTACAAAATTAATTTATTTTTACCAACCCTAAGAGTTCATAAACTTAGGAATAAATTTCTCGTATAACCTTATCACAACAACTCTCAACTCAAAAGGAAATTTTATCTCTTCTAATCTATTCCAAAGTTAAATTCTGGGCACTACTTCAAATGTTTTTCTAAAGTCAAGAAAGAAACACAAAAGAATGATTTTATTATTGTGACACTCTTCAGAAATGGTCCTAAGTGTGACAAGGTGGTCCATAGTTAAATGATAGCTCCTAAATCCTACTTAGCCTTTAACTCTTTTCCCTTGAATTTCCTACTTGGTCCACAATAAATGATTTGTATTATTCCTTCTAGTCCATCGAGGGGAATCATATTTTTTGTTTAGTTTTATAAGTTAGAATTTTAGTTTTATTAGGACAATTGGAAAAATGTTTCACATGAACGCAACATTGGTATATGTTATCACTTAGATACTTAGTTTAATTAAAAGGACATGTAGATTTTCTTCTACTGAAATGGAGTGTCGAATTCAATGAGCCATAATAATCCCTCTATAGTTAATAATACTCTACCATATAAGATACACAAATCAACTAAAAAAATTTGATAGTCAAACAATTTGTGGTAGTCTCCATACAGAAAAATTGTTGTAGACCACCCACCATCTCATTAGTAGTGTGGCTACAACGTGTACATGTAGAAGTGAGTGTAACATTGTATCTCTAGATGTTAAAGATTAAAAAAGAGAAGCATAAGATGATGGAACACACAATGGGCATATTGATTTCCTAGGCAATGGAATACCTTCTCAATATTAACACAAGTATTTATAAGACTACATAACAAAAAAACCATGGGTCAATACCATGGACCAACAAATGCTATGGGCCACTAATTTTAGATAAGGTGACCAAATCAACTACTCAACTAACCAACTAATTAATGTACTTTTGACCATAGTGGATTGTTGAGATTACAATTCTTAACACACCCCCTTAATCTCAACTAGGAAAATATTATCATAACTGTCAATGCAAAAGGATTCCTGCTGGTCTATGTCTCAGCTAGGCTTACATTTCATTCAAAATTTTCATTTTTACTTTCTTCCTTGATTTTTACTTGGGCTTCTTCTTCGTTTTCTTTTGGATCTTGATGCTAAGTAGGCATTCTTCAGTGTCTTCAGTAGCTTTTGGAACATAGTGCAAGTTTTATTCTTTTGTTTCAACATGGTTTTCCTCACTGTCGTTTTTACTTGCACACTGAAAATTTTTGTCAGAAAAATATGAATATATTTCATCTCTTCTTGGAGAGCATTCACATGTTCTGATCCCTCATCTTATTCTTTTTTTGTTTCAATGGAAGATACTTCATCATTCTCATAAATTGTTGTATCTTCTATGCTACTATCAACTATCTCTTTCTTTGAGAGAAAATCACTCATAACACTAGGCACTACTACATTGACAGGTTTACTGTCATCACCGAACACAACTGGATCAAAAATATTTGTTGGGCTTACATGATCACCGGTTGCCTCATAAACAAAATATTCTTCACCGCCTTCGACTTCACTATGGGATTCCCGGTGCTTTGCATGACTTGCAAAGTCACCTTCTTCTACAACCAGTTCCTTTTCACTGAACTTTTCCTTCAGTATATCCCATGCTATTTTTGGAGTATAAGCTTCTACATTGTAATGAAAAATGGAATAATCTATACTGTCTTGTATTAGACTTACAGCAACAACTTGCCTTCTTTCTTTTTGGAACTCATTCAAAGCCTTAAATGCTTCCAGATCAATGGGATACTCTTCAACCAAAAAATGCCACGGATCTTGTGACCTTAACAAAATTATTACTTCCATAGCCCATAGATCATAATTATATCCACCAAATGTTTGCCATAGTCCTACTGGTGTTAACATATTTCTTACCTCTTTAATCTCTTCTGGTAGTACTTTGGTAGCTCCATATTCAAGCTTCTTCAATCTTCTTAGGTCAATAGAAATGAAATGCCCCAAAACCAAATCTATGCCAACACAATCTTAACATTTTATCAGTTTGAAACTTAAAAATCATCCAACCCTTTTGCAACAAGTTGTCATATGGTTTGTATCCTATGATAGGGATCCGAACCCATTGAGAACATTAATTCAAGTGTTGTGCTGGTATTTGTTGACTAAAAAAATGTCCAACAAGGGTTTCCTATATATTATATGATCTAAGCAAGTATTATATCCTCTCCCACACAAATCTTGACTGAATATGTCACATTCTTGATAACCTTACAAGACCTCCTCCTTTTTCCAATACTTCTCTCCTACACCTCCTTTACTCCTTCAAATATAGAGCCATTGAGACTACCAAGATCCAACCCTTTCCCAACAACACCAACACCTTTAAACTTGGAAAATACACCACTAAGACTCTTTGCATCCCCCAACATGCATAATTGTTCCCCTTTCATTATGTAAGATCCCCATGTGAAAAATTATGTTGAAAATCCAAAGCCTATTTGGAGTAATGTTGAGGAATAAATTCACCTACATGACTTGTTGTAGGATTAATCAGGTATGAAAAAAGAACAAAGGAGTTGGCTATGTGATATTCACACAATGAAAATATGACGGAAACATTTGGCTATGCAAAGAGTTTTAAAAATTTACACTAAAAATGAGGGCTTTAAAGTTATTGATGGGGTTAGTCAAGCACATTCAAGCTAAAATAAAAGGTCTTAAAAGGCTTGTAAGGTGATTCGTCAAGAGTTCAATGCTCAGACTTTAAAATATTGTTCAATAACATTTTCAATAAAATCTATAATACATTATATATATATATATATATATATATATATATATAGAGAGAGAGAGAGAGAGAGAGAGAGAGAGAGAGAGAGAGAGAGAGAGAGAAATGACTATTATATTGCAAACGTATATAATGTATGCAAAGTGAAAAGCACAAATTACATTTGGGCATTTCATATATACCTGAATTAATAAAATTATATTATATTATATATTATAAGGAAATACAAATATTAAATAATAAGAATTTTTTTCCATTAAAAATTAGATACAAATTCTAATCTAAAAAATAGTAGTTAAATTGGACAGCTAATGATGTAATATATTAAATTCCAAACATGTTAATTTAATTAAGTGTAGCATGATAAAGATAAAGATTTTTTTTTTAAGTATGCATGGATTAATTTTAAACCAGCCTAGATCCAAATCCTAGGCTCTATCAAGCGTCGAGAGGGATCCAATCTCATGAGGTGAAAACCTCATTGAGTGCAATACTTGCGAAGAGGTTTTCACCTTGGGAGATTGGATCCCTCTCGATGCTTGATAGAGCCTAGGATTTGGATCTAGGTTGGTTTCAGTCATGGGAGGTGACAAAAAAATCAAGTTTGATCAACATTGTAAGGAATTGGTTAAGTTGAAAACACAGATATAATTATGAGGATTATCTCAATGTAAGTATTAAATATTAAGTATTGAAAAAAATGTTAAACTGGAAAATAGAGACAATAATTTTGTATGGATTAAATAAATGAAAGTATGGTTGGACCATGTCATCAACATGTTGATCTCTGACCCTTACACGTTCAACATCTTCAACAATTGGTTCCACTAGTATATTGGTTGAATTTTGTCTTTGTCGTTCGACATTTACATTTTTTTGTTGTTCTACAAATTGATTTCTTGCTTCTTCCAATTGCTTCAACTTTCTCTCTCGATATGCTCTTTGTCGATCAACATTTCATTTTATTTGTTCTTCTCGTTCTTCTGCTGTCAATTCATCCAACATTCTTTTTCGATATTCTTTTTGTCGATCTGTCTTTTCTTTTTTTCATTCTTCTCCTTCTTCTGATGTCATTTCGTTAGATTTTCTTCCTTGATATGCTTTTTGACGTTCAACGTTCTGTACTTTTTGTCCCTCTCCTGTTTCTCTCATAGCATCTTCCGCATGCACATCTTCCATTTCTAGGTCAAACTCTACATAAAAAATGACTATCATTAACATATACAATGAAAATTTTCTATCAATGTAATCTATACTGAAATCAATGTAGCGAATGAATAATACCTACATTGAAATTTATGCAGTGATTAAACACTATAGACTGAAATTTATGCAATGTTTATACACAATACACTGAAATTTATGCAATATTTAAATTATGCAGTGATTAAACACTATAGACTGAAATTTATGCAATGTTTATACACAATACATTGAAATTTTTGCAATATTTAAAAACTATACACTGAAATCTATGACTATATAAAAACCATACATTGGATTTTATGCAAGTTTAAAATTCTTTATATTTTAAAAGAATTAGGTGACTTGGGAGGATTGAACCTTAAACCTCATGACCATTATCCCAACACTCTTACCAATACACTACAGGTAGGTTTTATTATTAATACACTGAAATCTATGACTAAATGAAAACCATACACTGAATTTTATGCAAGTTTAAAGTTCAATAAATATTCAAAATAATTAGGTGATTTGGGGGAATTGAACCTTGAACCTCTTTCCCATTATCCCAACACCCTTACTACTATAGCACAAGTACTTCTTATTAATAATACACTGAAATATGGTGGCTGCAGAAAATTCCGTGGGAAGCTCTCCCTCTCACTAGGACTTTTGTGAAGGAAAGGCTTACCCTTGCAGCCTTCTCCTCTTGCTCCTGTAGCACCCTTACAGGCTCTTCACTGTGGTTTTCAAACATAGATTTTGGATCCAGTCTTCTGTCCGAAGCTCAGTCTCTCACTGCTTAGAAAAGCACGATTTTGGGCTTTCACTGTTCAGGGTGGAAGGAAGGTGCAGTGGGCACCTTAACTTGTAAGGAGGGTCGAAGCAAGGAGGGTGCCTCCCTTCAGCAGGAGCTCAAAGTGCTCAAGTACATCCTTAGTGGCCTCTCTGCTGAGAATCAGGCTTGCGTGTTAACAGGCTCAGTCCATGCTTTGCATAGCAACTTCGCACGTATCTATCTCTCTCCAAGAATCGACAGAATGTCTCAGGCTAATGAAAATGCTGGCATTATGGAGGTAAAAAAGAATCTCAGGCATCTTTACGATATGATAGCAATAGGAATAATGGATAATAAGGAAATAGCACAGGAGGTAAAGAGCATGGGGGAAGTGGTGAGTTATACCTCTCTACAAATTAGTAATCATGATGCAAGGATCGATGACAATGAGAGAAATCTTAGGGAGATAATGGGTAAGATTGATAGAATTCAGGAAGACTTCCAGCGTCTGATCAACATGAATCAGGGAAGCAAGGTGAACGAAACCCCTGTAGCAGCGCACCCCATGGAGGAAGAGTCTGTGGTTCAGCCCATGAAGCTCAGAGGCAATCGTTAATCGGTTCTCTTTTAAAGATGTTAATATGTTTTACTGTCTTTTGCTTTGTAGTCAGTTTCTAAGGGTATACACTACCCCATGCATTAATTGTTTTGCAAATTCTCCATGTGTAGTTTTTTGGACATCTCTTTGGATCAGTTTTGTGTGCAACATTTTTGAACTGCAAGATCTCTTTGTTCCCGCTATTTTCTCTGTATTGAATGGCTGTGCACAACTTGTTTTATAAAAAACCTTTTTAGTTTCTGTTAAAAAAAAAAATACTCTGAAATCTATGACTATATAAAAACCATACACTGATTTTTATGAAAATTTAAATTTCACTATATTTTTAAAAGAATTAGGTAAATTGGGAGGTTTGAACCTTGAACCTCATGCCCATCATCACAACACCCTTACCATTGTACTACATGTAGTTCTTATTATTAATTCTTCGAAATTTATAACTATAAAAAACTTATGATTTTAATTTAAATAAAAAAAATTTCAATAATATTTAAATTAAATTAAAATTGTTTAGGTTTTCATAGGTTGTTTGATGTTTTTTAGAGTTATGGAATCCTGTGTGAGAAAATTGTGTCTCTACGTACGTTTCGGATCGCAAGCCTGCATCCATCTTCAGGAGAAGTCGATCTCAAGGGTAATAATGTGAGAGAGAATATATTAATAATAGTTTGTAGTTTTTTTAAGATTAGGGTTTTCATGTCAGCCAACTACAAAAAATTATTAAAAATTATCATTCTTTCTTAAGGTTTGGATTAACGGTTTCCAAGAGTTGGAAAGGTCCAGTCCATCGTCTCTGTTAAGATTTTGAGGATATTTTCAATCTCGATAGCTTCTCTGATGCGTCTTCTATTGTAGTGATCTTCTGTAGCAATTACCTTGGCATCTTCCATACAGATGTGATGATTTGTGTCTTGAGAATGCTCTGCTATAGCTGATGTTTTGGATCGACCATGGAAGATATCAGCACAGTGTTCCTTTAACCTTACTTGCATTGAACTCCAATCTCGCCGATGTACAGTTTACCACAGGAACAAGGGATTGCATACACACCTTTCTTATGCTTGGGACCAATAGGATCTTTAGCTTTATCCAACATGTTTCTGAGTGAGTTTGGCGGAGAGAAAGCAATATTTATTTTCCTTTTTCTAAGGATCTTTGCCACCCTGTCGGTTGTTCCTTGAATGTATGGGAGCACCACGATACTTTCATTTACATCATCAAGGATCCTCACC
>LPNX010723621.1:614551-634000 GCA_001517045.1 Pseudotsuga menziesii
CAAAACTTAAAATTATAATATCAATTTAGAAAACTTACCTATTGGTTGGGGAGATATTTTATCTTTTTTCTTTACGACAATCTTCTCTTCTGTTAATGGTTGTGGTTTTGTTAGTTTTTTTTGCTGCACTTTCATGGCACATAGATCTCTGTGCGAGATGGGGGAAAATGAGAAATGTTGGCTTCTGCAATAGCATGGTTTTCATGTTGGAATATATATTTCAATATTTATTTATTTTAATATATAAATTGAAATATATATTAATATATATTTATTTTGGTTTCAGTTTCAATAATTGGATTTGGTTTCAATTTCAGAACCTCTTTCTACATAGTAAAATTATAATATCAATTTAAAAAACTTACCTATCAGTTACGGAGATATTCTTTCTTTTTTCTTTGCGGCAATCTTCTCTTCTGTTAATGGTTGTGGTTTTGTTAGTTTTTTTTGCTGCAAGTTTTATGGCACATGGATCTCTGTGCGAATTGGAAGAAAATGAGAAATGTTGGCTTCTGCAATAGCATGGTTTTCATGTTGGAATATATATTAATATATATTTCAATATTTATTTATTTTAATATATAAATTGAAATATATATTAATATATATTTCAATATTTATTTATTTTAATATATAAATTGAAATATATATTAATATATATTTATTTTGGTTTCACTTTCAATAATTGGATTTGGTTTTAATTTTAGAACCTCTTCCTACATAGTAAAATTATAATATCAATTTAAAAAACTTACCTATCGGTTGCGGAGATATTATTTCTTTTTTCTTTGCGGCAATCTTCTCTTTCTATTTTCTTTGCGGTAGTCTTCTGGCAGAGATATTATTTCTTTTTTCTTTGCGGCAATCTTCTCTTTCTATTTTCTTTGCGGTAGTCTTCTGGCAGAGATATTATTTCTTTTTTCTTTGCGGCAATCTTCTCTTTCTATTTTCTTTGCGGTAGTCTTCTGGCAGAGATATTATTTCTTTTTTCTTTGCGGCAATCTTCTCTTTCTATTTTCTTTGCTTTAGTCTCCTGTGTGGGGAAGATCTTCTCTTTGCAGCAGATATTCCTCCTCTTGATAGATCTTCTCTTTGTGGCATATATTCCTCCTCTTGATAAATTCTTATGTATTTTTTATTATCTATTGGTATTTATATAGTAGTTGTTTCATTTATGGAGAATTTGATTCATTTATGAAAATCAATAACATAACAACAACAACAACAACAACAATAATAATATATTTTTAAGGTCACCACCAAGCAAGACACCAATTGGTGTATGAGACCTCCTTGTTTGTGGGACAAGGAACCCCCCCTTCCCGCCTCTATGTAGTGATTTAACTGCTAAAGTCTACAGAGGTGCACATACCCTACCCCCCTTTGGATTTGAACCTGTGACCTCCTAGGAGGAAACACATGCTCTTAACCATTAGGCCCACTCAAGTTGTACATGCTCTTAATACTTGTCTTTAGATACATGGCACCCTTCCCATAATTACAACAATGGAAATGAGTGGTTATGAGGGGGATTCCAGTGCACACACTGCACAAAAATAAAATTGAAACCGACTTGAATCCAGATTTATTGACATGTATATATACGAACTCTCTGAAAGGACAAATGATTTTTTTAAAGTAATCTGCAACAATTGCAAAATTAGAATAATTGGATAAAATTTTATTATCTTTAAAATGTTTATGATTGGTTGTCAGGTTAAATTTTTGGTCAAACTTGTGGTTAACATAAGATCAATGATAATATGGATTGCAATATAACCCTTTCTTGATAATGTTTATCTTAGGTTGCAAGAATAAATTTTTGGTAAGTAGTAGGGTGAATATATAGTTAATGCTTTATCGATTGCAATATAACCTTTCCCATGACAGGGATAATAATCAATTTGTACATTATGTAATAAAAAAGTTTGAGGATGAATACATTTTCATTTTAACATGACCATGCCCTAAGCTTATTCTTATTTATATTTACCCAATTTTTATAACTGTTAATTACAGATATTCATCTATTAGCATTGGCTGAACATTTAAATAAGATGCAATATCTCATTTATATTGAAAAGCCAAAATCTTGGCCAATATTAACCAATCCAACAATAAGAAATTCATGGAATGATTTGAAATTCAAAACTAACCAAATAATTTGAAATGGAATGATGGATGGAATATTAGTTGAAATTGGATCCACATGGTTTTTCTCAAATTTTATTTATGTGCTAAAATATATTTAATATAAGCATTCTTAAATCACTATAGTTGTGATAAGTTAAGGAGTTAGGAAGGTCAATATTGTAGCAAATATTTTGAAAGTGCGCTTTAATGTGGATGCATGCAAGACATTATATGTAATATCCTTAATTTTGGACTAACACTAATAGGCATGTGCCTATTGATTATGATGTTGACTTGATATTTTATTTTTATATATTGGGTCAAAGACCCCACTACATATGAACATGATGATTTGTTTTATATATTGGGCATAATCCAACTGTTGATTATATATATATGCTTGTTTGTGTTGGGTGTGGACCCTGAAGCACATGATTGATGAGATGTTTTGTGTTGAGCGAGGAGCTCTGGAACACATGGGTAATTAATGTTTTGTGTTAAGCAAGGAGCTCTGGAGCACATGGGTGATATATGTTTTGTGTTGAGCGAGGACATCTAGAGCACATGTGTAATTAATGTTTTGTGTTGAGTGAGGAGCTCCGGAGCACATGAGTACTTACATTTGTGTTGAGCGAGAAGCTCTGGAGCACATGAAAAGATAATATTTGTAAGTGTTGGGAATAAGCCTTGGAGCCTTCCATGTTGATGTTGAGCATAAGCTCTGGAGCATCAGATCCTTGGCCATTATATCCTTAGGTGTATTGTACAAGTACATCCTAGCATTAGTGTTGAGCGAAGAGCTCTGAAATTGCACGAAGTTTGTAACTCCCTGTTAAAGCGTTGAGTATGGGCTCTGGTAAGTGCTGGGGGTTATTGAAAATAATTTAATAACTTTCGAGTGAAAACGACTTGAGAAAAATATTGAGTCTCATCATACTTATTTATAAGTGATTAAATGAAATTTCAAATTTTTGTATTCTCATCAAGTACTGAAGAACTACCACGTTATACGAGAGAATCCAACATGCAAGGATGCTTAGAGTATCCTAGCCTAGTAGACCTAACCATCTACTTATTTGACCTTAATGAAGAAGTGTCATTAAGTCTAGGGATCATTGTATATGATGCCTCAAAGACAAATGTTAACAAGTGTTATATTATTATGTATTTTATACATGGGATGTATAAAGAAGAAATATAATAATAATATTAATGATGAAAGAAAGAAAGAAAAGCTCCATCCATTATTATTTATTATTTAAAGATAATAAATAGTCCAATACCTACAAAAGTCTAATTTGGAACTAGTTGAAAGTTCCTAAGTTAAAATATTAAAAATTACCCAAAGTAATTAAAAAGGGTTAAATCAAGAAACCAAGGTTTCTTGATTTAACTGTCCCTTTGACTGAAAAGTCTGTCTATAAAGACTCAGGCCAAAGAAAGGCTTGGGGTTCTGATCTATCATTTGGAGGAGTCATTTTTCTGCCTATTTTTCTCTCAAGTAAATTCTTGGAGAACATTTCCTTGGAATGAAAAAGGAGAACTGATCCAGACTTGATATACCAGATAGGAAACCCTATCTTAGGAGCTCTAAGCTACTTGCATGTTGGAGTCCAACTCGGGGGGATCCATATTAAAACCAGGAACAGTTTCGGGTCATGGTTGGGTGGAACGTGGTAGTTCCCAAGTGATTTGGTCATCAAAATAGAGGTTTAGGTCTGCCTTTGAATTGTTAATGCTAGTTATTTGAGTGTGCAGGTTCAACCATTAAAAGAGCTTCAAATTACAGGTATGAATCCCTAGAATTTATATTCCATTTTTCCATAATAAATGCTGGCTATTCTAGGTAAATGATTACATTGCATTTCCTAATCCTATGTGTTTGTTTCTCTGGTTAAAATCTACTAGGGTTTACATTATTTTAATATTAACCCAAGGCTGTAAGTTATTTTCTATACTAGATTTATCCAGGGTTTATTTGTCAGTTTACTTCTGTAAGTTTTAATTTATTTATAAATGTTTATTAAGGGTTTTGCACCCTAGTTTTAATTCCTGTATTATTTTTACTGTTAAAACTGGGTTAAGTATAAACTAGGTTTTTATTTCAGAACTAAGATCAATCTTCTTTTTGGGCTTTTTACTATACTGACATATTTCATTTGTCAGCAGAGCCATGTTAAATTAAATACTAACTAAGACCTAATATGTCATCTAAAACCTAGATTAGAATCTATCTAATTAAAATCAAAAGTAAACAAACCAGAATACTAATTACAAGTATATATTAACAGTTATAGAATGGATTTATAAATCAAATCTACTAAGTACAAGTTACAAGTATATCCACATCAAATCAAAGATAAATAAACTAATAAAGACCTTTTAAGGCCTGCATATTTAAATACAAGCTAATTACTAAAAATAACATCAACATAAACAACGAACAGAGTAAGCATCGTGACCATCCTTTGGTCCAAGATCAAAACTCTTCTCTCCATTTAAAATCCACATTCCTCATTTATAAATCTACCTAATCAAAACATATGCCATAAAAATCGAATAGTCCCATTTACTATCGCTCACAACCATAGTATAATAATTAACCACAATAATAGCATAATCAATAAATGAAGAACTCAGTGATTACATTAAGGTCACAGGAACGACTCCTGTAGACTATCTTTGTTATTCGCTACATAACCACGATGCCTTCTTATTAAAACCTACAGTAATTAATAATAAAAAGTAACCAAATAACTTGCCATTTATTAAACTAAAACCCTTAAGCTATCAGAGTTCACAGTATCGACCCCTGTGACACTCTTCAACAATGGTCCTAAGTGTGACAAGGTGGTCCATAGTTAAATGATAGATCCTAAATCCTAATTAGCCTTTAGCTCTTTTCTCTTGAATTTCCTACTTGGTCCACAATAAATGATTTGTATTATTTCTTCTAGTCCATCGAGGGGAATCATATTTTTCTTTAGTCTTATAAGTTAGAATTTTAGTTTTATTAGGACAATTGGAAAAATGTTTCACATGAACGCAACATTGCTATATGTTATTTCTTAGATACTTAGTTTAATTAAAAGGACATGTAGATTTTATTCTATTGAAACGGAGTGTCGAATTCAATAAGCCATAATAATCACTCTATAGTTAATAATACTCTACCAAATAAGCTACACAAATCAACCAAACAAATTTGATAGTCAAACAATTTTTGGTAGTCTCCATACAGAAAAATTGTTCTAGACCACCCACCATCTCATCAGTAGTGTGGCTACAATGTGTACAATATAGAAGTGAGTGTAACATTGTATCTTTAGATGTTAAAGATTAAACAAGAGAAGCAGAAGATGATGGAACACACAATTGGCATATTGATTGCATGGGAAATGGAATACCTTCTCAATATTAACACAAGTATTTATAAGAATACATAACAACAAAACCATGGGTCAATACCATGGGACAACAAATACTATGGGTCACTAACTTTAGATAAGGTGACCAAATCAACTACTCAACTAACCAACTAATTAATTTACTTTTGACCATAGTGGATTGTTGAGATTACAATTCTTAGACAATATTATCAGAATTGTCAATGCAAAAGGATGCATGCTGGTCTATGTCTCAGCTAGGCTTACATTTCATTCAAAATTTTCATTTTTACTTTCTTCCTTGATTTGTACTTGGGCTTCTTCTTCGTTTTCTTTTGGATATTGATGCTAAGCGTTCTTCAGTGACTTTAGTAGCTTCTGGAACATAGTGCAAGTCTTGTTCTTCTGTTTCAACATGGTTTTCCTCACTGTCCATTTTACCTACACACTGAAAAATTTTGTAAAAAAAAAAAAGAATATATTTCATCTCTTCTTGGAGAGAATTCACATCTTCTGATTCCTCGTCTTATTCTTTTGTTTTTTAATGGCAACCACTTCATCATTCTCATAAATTGTTGTAGCTTCTATGTTGTTATCGACTATCTCTTTCTTTGAGAGACAATCACTCACATAATTGGGTACTACTACATTGACATGTTTACTGTCATCAACAAACACAACTGGATCAAAAATATTTGTTGGGATTACATGATCACTGGTTTCCTCATAAACAAAGTCTTCTTCACCACCTTTCACTTCAATATGGGATTCCTGGTGCTTTGCATGACTTGCAAAGTCACCTTCTTCTACAACCGGTTCATTTTCACTAAACTTTGCCTTCAGTATATCCCATGTTATTTTTGGAGTATAAGCTTTTGAATTGTAATGAAAAATGGAATAATCTATACTGTCTTGTATAAGACTTAAGGAAACAACTTGCCTTCTTTCTTTTTGGAACTCATTCAAAGCCTTAAATGTTTCTAGATGAATGGGATCCTCTTCAACCAAAAAATTCCATGGATCTTGTGACCTTAACAAAATTCTTACTTCCATAGCCCATAGATCATAATTATGTCCACCAAATAATTTCCATAATCCTACTGGTGTTAACATTTTCTTACCTCTTCAATCTCTTTTGGTAGTTCTTCTGGTAGCTCCATATTCAAACTTCTTCAAGCTTCTTGGATCGATCACAACCTCCAATAAGATCGGATCTATGCGTGTGTGTGCTTCCACTATGTGAAAATGATTACCCCATAAATGGATTAGGTCATACGCTCCAATACCATGTTAAAGATTAAAGAAGAGAAGCATACAATGATGGAACACACAATGGACATATTGATTTCTTAGGCAATGGAATACCTTCTCAATATTAACAAAAGTATTTGTAAGACTACATAACAGCAAAACCATGGGTCAACAAATACTATGGGCCACTAATTCTAGATAAGGTGACCAAGTCAACTAGTCAACTAACCAACTAATTAATGTACTTTGACCATAGTGGATCGTTAAGATTACAATTCTTAACATTGGAGAAATGAACGTGACAAGAATGAATGAGGGAGTTTCAATTGTTCCTCACAAGCGAATGAACCTTACACATGGACAAGGTTTAAATGCAAATTATAGTTGCGCGGGTCATCTAGGAACAACTGTCAGGTGTGAAGGATCTTTATGCATGAAAGAAACGTTGCACAAGAACCTTTGCCACATGGACATCATGCAGTTTTATTTTGTTCTCATCTTAGCATTGCATTGGGGGCTCAAAAAAAACTGGTGAGAACAAAAGCTCTGAACCACAGGAAAGTTATAACAATCCTGTTGTTGATCTACTTCAAAGTAAGGTATAAAGTAGTGCAGAAAAATTAACCATGGAGTAAAATTGGATTGAAAAAAAAGTGATCAAAATACAAAGAGTTCAGGGAACGAGGAGAGGAGTACTAGTATGACTAGTATTATTTCTTCAGCAGGGTCAATCATTCAATTTGAGAGAAGAGGTGCGGCTTTCTGTCTCTCACTAGTTCACAATGATGCTTATTGATATGAATGAAAAGTATTATATTCCATACCAATTTATGGTTTAATGAAGCTTGAATTGGTTGACTATATAGAGATAAAGAGCATTCACGAATTGAGAAAGTGGAGAAAGGATCTATCAAATGATAAGTAGGTTATCGACGGAGATCTAAATCAATTTTCATTAAGTGTGTTAGCACTCAGAATTGTACCCAAGGTCGTGGAAGGTAAATCCCAAGGTAAAAACAGAACCACTTTAAGAAAGGGAGATGGCTTCTTCCTTTCTAGAGAGGGATCTCTCATAGATTTTTAACAGGGCCAGATATAAAAACAAACAAAATTCAGACTAAGTTTGTGGTTGAAACAAAGCAAGCATACATTAAGATATGGAGTCACCAAGATTTTATGAATCACAAAATTGTTTGTAGGTGAAATTCTACAAAGGAAAGGTAGCACTCGGTTACAGTCAAAATGTTGTTGGTCTAGTGATAAAGAAGAAAGAATGACATTCCATCAATACAGAGCATCAAGATATGAATTCTGAATCAACTTTGGTTGGAAAGGGTTTGTGAATATCTGAAACAAATATCCATAGCATGAACGTATATGAATTCTGAACTATTATAGACTCATTCCAGATATGAAAAAAAACATAATGGCAAGTTTAACATGAAGGCATGCAAAAAAGAAAGGAAATTACAGACTATAACTATGAGATACACATGAATCTTTGCAGCAACAAGCCAACATTCAACTCTGTCATTTTTATTAAGGGAAGATTTCAAATTACATAACCCAGAACCTTATAGGTTCCAACCATTCTTCCTCTATTGAGGGTATATTTATAGTATCATAGGCTCCCAAGGCCAACCTCGAAACATAGCTAAATTTAGTTAAAACATGGGAATCAAAATCCTAACAAATGTTGATATGGTAGATTCGCCATGATCACAAAACAAAAAAAGAAAGCATGTTGGGATGGGCGTGGTGGATCAAACAGGAAATTTTGACATCTGGAAACCACGCTTGTTGGATGAAAACGATGGCTCAAAGCACCTTAGAAGATTTGCAACAACTTCAAATCTGCCTTGCATCTTTCTCCTGTGAAATAAAACTCAGCCGTAGATCTTGATCTATGAGACATCCTAACCGTCCACCAATGCAGCCTTTAGCCATTTTGCAATCCTTCATCTTGTTAAATTTCTTGCATGTTTCCATTTCGAAATAAACTTGGACCATAGTTCAAATATCTTCCACGATCTCCATCGTTCAAAGGTGCGGGGTCTACAAGATTTCGCAGCCCTAAAATACTTTATCTTTTGTGCACGTTCTGGCTACAAAATCCACACCCATCGCAGATATCTTCCTGTCGTTGATCTGGGCTGTCAAAAGCTGCGAGGTCTACCAAGTTTCGCATATCAGGAGACCTGCTCCCCTACACATGTTCCCCTTTTCCGCATCGTCAATATTGGGAAGACATTCTATGAGGCGTTGATCTGAGGTAAAGATGCAAGCTGCAGAAAGTGGAAGGCGGGATCCGAAATTTTCATAACCAAAACTTCATATTCCCGCTCTCTGATATTTTCTTTTTTGTCCTTTTCTTTTCGCACCTTTGATCTATGCAGAAGCTCTCTAAACCATCGGATCTTGGACTACAGAAAGCGGAAGTCAGGATTTCCAATTTTTGCAACCCAGAACTTTACCTTTTTCGCTTCCACGTTTCCACTTCTACCCTTCTGCATCCTCCCTTTCTCTTTCGCCTTTAGCGGAAAGCGAAACGCGGATCCTCCAAAATTCTTCACTGAAACTTCTCCTCTTCTTCTTTCTCCTTTCCTATTCTGCCCTTTTCTTTCCGCACTGTTGATATCTGAGGAAGCTCTCTCGACCATAGATCTTGTGGACTGTAGAAAGCAGAAGTCAGGTCTTCCAATTTTGCAACCCAAAACTTTACCTTTTTCTCTTCTTCCTTTTCACTTCTGCCCTTCTGCTTCTGCCTTTAGCGGAAAGTGTAATGCATATCCTCCCAGTTTCTTCACTGAGATTTCTCCTCTTCCGCTTCCACCCTTTTTCTTTCCACATCATTGATTTGTGCAGGAGTGCTCTGAGCCATCGGATCTCGAACCGCGGAAAGAGAAAGATGGAAGTTCTAACTCTTTACGACCAAACTTTGTATCTTCCGCTTTCCAATTTATGCCATTTGTCTTCCCACTTTTACCTGGACCGTAGATGTGTGCGGAAGCTCTTCGAACCGTCGGATCTTAGACTGTGAAAAGCAGAAGTCAGGATTATTACTTTTTATAACCAAGTTTTTACCTCTTCCACACTTCTGCCCCCGATTTTTCCTTTATGGAAACTATTTGTGGCCTTTTATCTTTTCCATCATGCATCCAGGCCATTCATTTGTTGTCACCATTTAACCTGGAGCAGATTTCTTCATTCTTATTCATTAGCAAAGATGAAAACTAGAATTTTTCAATTGTTTTGTATTTCCAACTTAAAAATTATCCTTTAAAATACTTGCAGAATCTCATTAGCATTCATCAAGGTCATATGATAAGAAAATTTCCAAACCTTATTCCTCCATTTACTGGCCAAATACCTTGCCAACTATTTATCCCAAAAATGGTGCTAACAATTGGCTTCAACTAGGGATGCTGTCCTCCCTGCGATGTAGCAAAGAACCCGGTAAACAAGGTGCCATATCCATTGGGTTTGTCCCAAAACTTCCTGAAATCCCCAATATGTTCTGAAAACAAAAAACTAAACTGACGTTGAACAAAGTGAAAAATTACTAAAAGAAATGCTCTCCATGTCGAGCTTATTCATACCTACCTACCCTACTTGCTAACATCAATGTCCAGTCAAGTAACTTTTGACTTCTAGTGAAGCCAATCAAGCAAATGATCGCATAAACAAACTTTATCCACATGCTTGATAAAAAACAGAAAAGGAAGAACTTAATGGAAAGAGGTTATGATAAAGGGATTGATCTTTACTGTAGAGACATAACCAACCATTACCACTGCAAAGATTCTCCATGTATTCTGCCACTGGATCATGATAACCTGCAAAATTTTCTTTTATGTACCTGTCATGACAAGGCTGCTCAAACTGTATCTCCACCTGTACACTGTCAAAGTGCTCTTCAAAAGAATCATGCAAGAAATGTTCCTGGAAATTTTCAAATGAGACATCAACTTCCTCATCTTAAATCTCAAAATTCAAAACCTGATTCCTTACAAGTGTTTCAAAGAAAATATCATTGTGTTTTTTCATAGAATCAGGCAAAGTAATTTCTGAATCTAAAAAACATAAAGAAGTATCCCATTTGGAGTCCTCCTCTTCTTCTTGGTGATCCAATCCATTATTGCAGTCTGCTGCTTGAGGTGCATCATCTAAATGGGCCATCCTCACATTCGTAGTATAAGGGAATGCTGAAATCTTCTTTAAAAACATCACTAACAAAACCTTCGACAAGCTAATTGCACTCTTCATAAGTAAAATTAGGATGACTCTCTTCATGTATATCACTAGGTTGATTATCTTCTTGCTCATCAGATATAGGTGGAATAAAATCCTTTTTAAAACCATCACTAATAGAATTTTTAACAGGTTGATGATATCCTTCGCAAATCATATTCTATTTTTGAAGAAATTGTTGTTGCAAAAGGGTGTTTTTTGATTGGACATGGGAAGTCTCCTTGTGTGGCAAAATTTCAGGAGTTGAAATATATGAGGAAGGATTTGATTTACAGCCCCAAATTCTTCCTTGGTCACACAGAGAATGAAAATAATGTTGCAAAGTATCATCAGCTTCAGGAAAAGAGACATAGCTGGTTGAGACAGAACTTTGGCTTATGTCAATTTCAGTCAAGGAAGACATTACCAACTGCTAGGAATTTTCTTGCATATTATGGAAACTGGTTTGTCTTTTTTTTTCCTTATTCTTTTGGCTACTAGAAGATTGATTTTGATTGAATCTTCCTTTATTTATAGTAACATATCTATTTCTCATTTTGTTCTTTCTTTGGACATCATCTATAGCATGCAAATACCCAATTTGGTATTGTTCTAACTCTTCCTTAGTGAGGTGTATTTCAGAATCCAAATCGCCAAAATGGTGAATATGATCCTCAACAGATTTAGCCTCTCCTTCATATGCAACATAATTCTCAGGGAATGGTGGTCTTATTTGCTGATTATCTTGATTTATAAGATTTCTCATATATGTCTGTCTAATTTGTGGAGGTGGGGGAGGATTGGGCCTTCTGAAGTTTGGTTTTATGATTCAAGGTTCATCCTGTTCTATGTTCAATGGTATATTACACACAGTCATCCTACCCATCAGTCTCTCCATTGTATTCATCATCATCTCAAAATTAGCATCATTAGGAGAGGAAGCAGTAGAAGCAGAAGGCACATTTTCTTCTCTAACTTTCCTTCTATATGTTTCTACTTTCTGCTTTATCTTCCCACTTTCCATCATTTTAGCTTCCACTTCTAAATTATATTGAAACATAATAGGAAGACTTATTGATTTTCTCTCTCTCAACAATAATGCAAAGTCACTGTCAAAGGCATAATGGAGTTTTGCAGCGCCTACAAGGGGTTTAATGTCCACTGGAATAGAGTTATACACTCTCATAAATCAACTTGAAAACTCATGAACATATTCAAAACCTCCTTTATTAAGATTATTATATTGAGAAAGCACATGTAAAGGACTTTTCCTATCATCCCATCTTTCTAAAAATGAATTTTGGAAAGCTTCAAATGTAAGAATGGATCTAGCAGCTAAATCTCTAAACCATTTCTTTGCTTCTCCTGAAAAACTTAGTACAAACAACCTCATCTTAATATCATCTTCATCAACCTCCTCCAAGTCTGTATAATCATCAAATTTATCAACATGCTGTCTTGCTGTGAAATTTACATCCCCATCATAGAAGGGAATGTTTTTGGCAAAATTTTGAGGAAGGTCATGCAATACAACAGGTAAGGCTAATGGAGAAAACCTGGTAGCCATTAGTCTAGGTGAATTTGGAACAAAAGGAGGAGCTTGAAAGGCTAGAGGGGTTTGAACAGTTGGTGGGGATGAAGGATTTGAATAACATGGTTTCTTTCTTCAGTTTTCACAGAGTTTTGAAGATTGTGCCAAAGAGAATCAAGAAAATATGATTCTAACATATCAGGATTAATTTCAATTTCCTTCAAATCAGATTTAGATTTGATTTCAACAAGGACCTTTCAAAATTTGTTTCCCACCCAAAATACTGAATGCTATGAAATTCTTGAAAATATGATGCACCAAATTGAGAAATATTTATTTGTTCTTTTCCGTTATTTCTATGCAACCTTTCTGGATTTTTCCACACCTTGTAAAATATTAGTGTCAGGATTACCTTGTGTATGTGACCTCCTAGAAGCTAGCATGTCTTCTGAAATCTTGCTCAAAATCAATGTGTATTCTCCAGGTTAAAGAGGTGAGACCTTCTTGATGTTTGACCATTGTTCACCATCAATAGTCAAATCTAAAACTCTGTCGTTCACACCCAGGGAAGATTTGAACCCTCCTCCCCGTATCATTCCTTTTGTCCACCAGTATCCCCAGTGGAGTCATCTTCCAGAATCTTTCAGTGGAGTTTCTAGAGCATATACCACCTATATGTGTCTATGACCGACTGCTCAACCAGGTCGTAGAACTAATACAATGTCATTTTCCCAGGGCTGATTTGCATTTTCGTCGCCGACATTGACGCCAATTTGTTAGAACTCAGAATTGTACCCAAGGTTGTGGAATGTAAATCCCAAGGTAACAATAGAACCGCTTTAAGAAAGGGAGTTGGATTCTTCCTTTCTAGAGAGGGATCTATCCCAATTTCTTTTAGCCTTTAGCCAATTTCACAATCCTTCATATTGTTAAACTTCTTGCTTGTTTCCATTACGAAATAAACTTGGAATATAGATCAAATATTTTCCATGATATCTGTCGTTCAAAGGTGTGAGGTCTACAAGATTTCATAGCCCCGAAATATTTTATCTTTCGTGTATGTTCTGGATGCGAAATGCACATCCACCATAGATCTCTTCCTGTCGTTGATCTGAGCCATCGAAAGCTGTGAGGCCTACCAGGTTCCGCATATCGGGAGACCTTCTTACCTCATGCACATGTTCCCCTTTTCTGCACCGTCGATCTTAGGCAGACGTTCTCCGAGGCATTGTTATGAGGTAAAGATGCGGGCTGTAGAAAGTGGAAGGCGGGATCTAGACTTTTCATAACCAAAACTTCATATTTCCGCTTTTCGATATTTTCCTTTTCTCCCTTTTCTTTCCGCACCGTTGATTTGTGCAGAAGCTCTCTAAACTGTCGGATATCAAACTATAGAAAGCGGAAGTCGGGCTTTCCAACTTTTGCAACCCAAAACTTTACCCTTTCTACTTCTGCCCTTTTGCTTTCACCTTTAGTGGAAAGCGAAACAAAGATCCTCCAACTTTCTTCATCTAAACTTCTCCTCTTCTGCTTCTGCCTTTCCACTTCCACCATCTTCTTTTCACACCGTTGATCTGTGCAGAAGCTCTCTCAACTGTAGATCTTGTAGAATGCAGAAAGTGAAAGTCGGGTTTTCCAATTTTGCAACCCGAAAATTTACCTTTTTCGCTTCCTCCTTTCTACTTCCTCCCTTCCTCCAAATTTCTTCATCGAGATCCTCCAACTTTCTTCACTGATATTTCTCCTCTTCCACTTCCGCCCTTTTTCTTTTCGCACTCTCGCTCTGTGCGGGAGTTCTTTGAGCCATCGGATCTCAAACTGCGGAAAGCGGAAGGTGGAAGTTCTAACTCTTTAAGACCAAACTTTTGTATCTTCCACTTTCCGATTTTTGCCATTTTTCTTCCTGTTTTTCCCTAGACCGTAGATTTGTGTGGAAGATCTCCGAACCGTCGGATATTGGACTGTGGAAAGTGGAAGTCGGTCTTACTACTTTTTATAACCAAGTTTTTACCTCTTCCGCACTTCCTCCCTGGATTTTTCCTTTGCGAAAACAATTTGTGGCCTTTGATCTTATCCGTCGTGCATCTAGGCTGTTCATTTGCTGTCACCATTTTAATCTGGAGTGTATTTCTTCATTCTTATTCATTAGCAAAGTTGAAAACTGGAAATTTTCAATTGTTTTGTATTCCCAACTTAGAAATGATCATTTAAAATACATACAGAATCTCATTAGCATTCATCAAGGTCATATGATAAGAAAATTTCCAAAGCTTATTCCTCCATTCACTGGCCAAATTCCTTACCAACTATTTATCCAAAAAATGGTGCTAACAAAGTGTATCCTTTGCTAGTATTTAGGCTTACAACTTTTTATCACGTGATTTTAAAAACCAACAAATTTGGAGCAATCAATTGGGAATTTCTTTGTATGCAGTTGTCATCTTAAATAATGTACAATATTTTCTGCTACCAAAGAATTACTTGATACTTCTTCAAATAAAGTTAATTTAGGAAGGATTTCTTACCAGATTGAGAAAAGTGTTTGAGGTGGAAGGTAAGGTTGTGGCCTTAAAAGAGAAATAAAAATTCCATGACTCAAATGTCATCACCCCTGAGACATAATTTATGCCAACACAATCTGTTTCTCTGCAATATTATTTACACTTAAGGTTAAACAACGATAGGAGATGGAAAAAAATAAAGGCATGCACTATCCTTCATTTCATATGGCAGTTTTGAGATATCACCACATAATATTAAAAGTAACTTTAATCTTTGTTAGGGATTTAAAATTGCTATTTTTTGGTAATCTTATTTTCCCTTTTATGACTAATTCATATATTTATAATTCATGTCTACATTCCACCTATTTTTAATTTAATCTCGAAAATAAAAAATAGTTGTTATTGTCAGAGTAACTCATGAATTGATTTTTCATTTGAACGAAGAGTTACATATATACATGAAAGTGTGACCTTTGGCTTTTCATTCCCCAAAGGTGTACGCCTCTTCATCTTCATAAATTAAGATGTGAATTATTTATTTCCAAATTTTTTATAAGGATAATAATTCTAGAGTATTAGTATCCAACAGCACCCCCTTAATCCAAATGGGTGTTTGCGAGTCCAAGCATTTTTCTAAAATTTTCAAGCTTTTCTCTTCCTAGCGTTTTGGTGAAGATGTTTGCAGTTTGCTCATTCATGGAACAATGTCTCAAGTGAACTGTCTTGGCCTCTACATGATGTCAAATCATATGGTACTCTCTTGGCATATTCCATTGATGTTCCTTGATGGTTCTAGAGGTTAGATTAAGTAATCTTCAATGCCCAAAAATGGATACTTGCTCTTGCAGATTGTAGGTAGGCATGCGCTTGAGTCTTTACTTGTTGAAGGCGATGCAATAGCTACGATGATAATTATGACTATGAAGTATATGCATTGAAAATATTGAGAACGAATCCTGGATGTGAAGGTGTTGGTAGTGTATCCTAGTAGTGAAGGCACTGACAATGAAGGTGGTGCAGGGGGGAGTGAAGGTTGTCTAAGAGGCTGAAGGATCAATGGTTATTCATTTTTCCCATAAAATTCTCAATAAGACCCCAAATATTTTATCTAATAGCATCTAAGTTAAAAATTTGAAAAATTAAGATATCAACAGCACATGAAATCATGAATTTTAGAAGTTTATGAGAAGTTTAATATAAATTGATTTAATAGAGGATCAATCTAACTAATAGTTAGTCAATGATGAATCAAACACAAATATACACTCTGTTTCAGTAGGTATAATAAGTGTGGATTGAAAATTATAGGTAAACATGCATAAAAAATTATATAAATCAAAAGATTGAGATGAAAATGATTGTTCAATTGTTTGTTATTTACATCTTCATGAACAATTTTATAATTGAGACACCAACCTCCTCAAGTAAGAGACTAACATTGAAATCTTGATGCAACATGATTGTCATATAAAATATAAAAAATCATCAAATATGTGTATGTCATATCATCTCACAACACACCCATTTTCCTTGTTTTTTCACAATCGTGTCATCTTCCATGTCATCATCACTTCCACCATCAACCCTACTACATCTACTAAACACTAGTGCACCCACATAGTTTATGGTTGGATCATGTCGATAGGGGGTCAACTAGTTGGATTTTTTTTATTCCTCATATTATTCTAGTTAAATGGGCCCAACTCCAAATTATCAATTCCTAGCTACATGGTATCACTGGCATTCTTCCTGCTATCCATTTATCATCTATCAATTATTTTTTATATTCTTTTATTTTATCTCACATTCTTCTAGTTATATGACATGAACTGTTGGTTATCCATTCATCAACTATGAGTTATCCATGCATCATTACCAGTTATCCATTCATTGACTACTAGTTATTTTTAATATTTTTTTTTTATAATTGTTTATTTTGAATTTTGAATGACTGTCATATAATCAATCTCAACAATACACTTGTCTCATCCTCGTCTGTAGATGAAAAAACATAGGTCATAGTCCACCCCAAATCTCAAATAAAAATGCCTATCGACATAAATATGAAAAATAAACAATTAGAATGGAGATGGACCACGTAGAAAAACTTACCACTCTCATCACATGGATTGATATAAAATACAACCCAATTTGAAACATGGACACCAAGAAATCCTAACATTTACTGTTGGAGAGTACACAAGCTTATGTACTACATGATATTTGTGCCCATGTCTTCGATGTGGATAACCCTTTGTGGTGGTTGATATAGTGAAGTGGTGTGACTCATTAAAGGCATTTGCGCCATGGACATCCATATGTCTTAAATTGGTTTGATTTGAGAGTTTCAATTGTTGAATTGTTGAAGAGTCTCTACCTTTGAAAAGGATGATGGTTTCTTTTTGGAAATAATAGTGATGTAGAGGTCCCAACGGTGTTTGTTTGTTAACTATGTTTTCTATGAAACACAATTCTTTGGACTGGATTTTTTCTCTTCTCCACAGATAGAATTTGACATGAAAATTGCATGTCACGAGGTGATTTCCCATTAAATATGGTAATAATGTGAGAGTAAGTCACTTTTATTAGTCCCTACGGAGCAAGGATTATAGCAATCGATTGGTCGCCAAATTTCGTTGACCAATATTTGTTCAAAAAAATTATCTAATGATTATTAAAGTTTTCCAAATTTGTATTATTAAAATGAATTTGCTAAATATCAAAAATAATTTTACAATTTTTCAAAATTAGATTAACTTTTTTTCTGATTGGTGCAGTACACAGATTTGACAATTTTTCCATGTTGTGCAAAGTAATAACTGAATTATAAAAACAAATTAAAAATATAAAATTGAGAAAAACATAAAATCTTGCCACGTAAATTCTAGCCATAGTCATTCATTTAATATGTATGTGACAAGTAAACATGGCATCGATCATTCATTTAATGTATTTAATGTAATCTATCAATAGATTTGACATTAAATATTTTTTTTAAACCCAATCTTGTGCGATAGTTTCAAGTCTTCATTTACATTTCAATTCTTCACTCAAAGATTTATATGATAACCAAGCCTAGAACATTTATACAACCTAGAAAATATTTCGTAGAACCCTAGCACATATTTATAACATATTTTTCCATAACACTTCTTCTCATGTCTCATATAGCTATTGGAGATACTACGATTGCGACACATTATAGGAATGCTGGTTGCTCCCTCCATCAACGTGCCCATCCCTTGTATATCGACGCAAGCGTAGAATGGCACACCATTACTTTAAAAAGGCCATGTGACAAGTACTATGGACATCTCCTAACCACGATGTCTCCAAGTACTAAAATGCCCGACAATGTGTATTAAGGTTCCTGTAATAAATAAGAATATGTGTAACCAGCTGAGGAGTGCATTCATTCGACATAATATTATATGCTATTCTCTGCCCATTCACATGGCACGAGGGTCACATTGTATATATACTAGCAATTGCCCCAAGGAAGGGGCAATAATACGCCGTGAAGGTAATTGTTAGCAGGTAAGTGAGAACGGGTAGTCTAGTATCTATCATTGCCTAACCAGTATAACCTATTAATAAGAAAAAGAACATCATTGGGAAACACATAAGAATTCATGTTAACCCACCAATCTATTTTGAAACTATTTGATAGTTTAGAAAAAGGCCTGTCTGATGAGGAGTTTTGGGCTATTCAAATTGCTTGACTTACATCGTGTGTATCTCCGAAATGGCAACGATCGAAAAGTTGAAACTTGGACACAAGTTCCCTTTTTTTTAACTTGTGAGTTTTGGACCCTGAGGTGTCTCAGAAAAAATGGGAGTGAAAATGCCAAAATGACTAATTAAATGTGAAATTTTCAGAATCTCTCTCAAATACTTGATCCCAACTTGGTCTTAGGTCTCTCTAAATCACATGCAAGTATTTATGACATGAAACTGAAACACATGAGATCAATTCACTTCTTTTAACCAATATAGCAATCACACATAAAAATTGACACCAAAGTTTTTGGTCTAATGACCTTGGAAAAATACTTGCTAGAAAACCAGTGAGAGATATATTAGCTTTTATTATCTTCAAGCAATTTACAATTGGTACAATATATCAATCCAACATAGACTTATCTCTGAGCCAAAAGGCTTTGATGCACAAGTCTAATCTCTCAAGGATAGCTGGGTAGTGTTCCCCTTAGACTGAGTGCGTCCCTGTCTTTCACTGTGCCTCTTTGTCTGAAGTTGCTCTTTGATTAGGGTCTCTCGCCCCTCTACAGTTGGATCACTGTCTCAATGATTTTTGTATTTACTATAATCCGATTTTTGTATTCACTATAATCCGTTTATATGAGGCAAAATATATCATTTCAATTTTCATGGTTTCAATAATGATGTGATTCAA
>LPNX010723623.1:0-31560 GCA_001517045.1 Pseudotsuga menziesii
ATCTGGCCTTCCATGCGGGCGGTGGAGGATTAGGTGGGGGTTGATTGGCGTTAACACCGGCCATGAGTCGGGGTGGAGAATGCAGAGGTGAAACAACAGGGGAGTGAACAGGAGAAATGTAGGGAGTCTCCAGGCCTTCTTGACTCAAAGGGAGTTCAATTTCTTGTAAGGCAGTCTCTACCAGCTCCTGCCAATCTCCAACCAACACTGAATCTTCTATTAAAGGACGGTCTCTTCTCTTGTATTCTCTTTTAGGTAACTCAGGGATGATAGGTAATCCTCCAATCTTCTTTAAGTATGCCCTGGTGTGTCTTCTTAGATCGTTAACAATCTCGTTGCGAACAGGGTATAGATGTTCTCTTTCTTCTTCTTCTGGAATTGAATTGCATGGTACACTACTTTCAGAACTGTAACCAGTGGAATATTCTCGGGAAAACGGGTTTCCTCGGCCAGCCATGCACTGGGCGGAACCTAAGAAGAGAAACGGCTGTCAGGTGGGCTAATAATCAGGCATTGTATGGGTAGGTTTCGGGGAGCCGCAACGGCGGGCGAGCACGGGAAGAGAGGAAGTGGAAAGCGAGCGTCGTAAGTGATCGGACGGCGTAGGAGAGCGGATCGGTGGGCAGACTGCTCCACCACCCGCAACGGCGGACGGGATGCAAACTACGGACAGGCAACGGAAGCTGCAAAGGCGGTAGTTCGGGCGTCGGGTGAATCTCAAGTCGGGGCCCGACTTTATCTCCCCAGCCGCAACGTCGAGTGAATCGGAACTCTGGGGCAAGCGATTCACCACCCGAATCGGGCGTCGGAGAGAAGTGGGTCGGGCGGAGACTTTGTTCTGAGGGTCGCAACGGCGGGTGAAAACGGACTCTACCTCCTCCAAAAGAGGCCCGATCCAAAGAGAGAAAACATCATAGCTAGGATTAAATTTCACCCTGAAAACCGTCTTTTCCCCTGCTCATGCGAAATTTTAAACTTTGACGGGTACCAGGAAAAACGCACGACTCAAACTAACTTGGCCAAACACTTAAAAGTCGAGCAATCGATTTCAAACACAAGATAAGCTCCAAGACGCCAAACTTTCAATCAGTAGGTTTGAGCAACAAATGACAAGGAGGGGTCCCTGAGTTTAAGTAAAAGACTAAAATCGGGGAAACAGGTTGCGGCAGCAACAGGGTGTTTACATCTTATTTGCATCATAATACTATCATATTTTTGTTGTATTTGCAATGCTTCACTTTTAGTTATTTATTTATTGTGTGTCTATGGGTGGCTGCACGAGTCCATTTTTTTGTGCCACCAAATTTCAAGATTCTAAAATAGAATGCTCTCTTGTTTCTATTGTAACTTTTTATTTCCTTCGCCATTTCTCAAACAAATTATATGGTGCATTAGAAGAAAGAGAGATCTATAAACTCATATAAAAAAATTGAATTTTATTAGGTTATGCCCCTAAAGTGCTGCACGTGCACACGACATCCTTTTTTCATGGTTTTATGACTTCAATAAATCATAAAAAAATGAGAACATCATAAATAATTTCAAAAAAATATTCTTTCACTAATACAAGATGTCCTCTACATATGTAAAAAAATTATTCAAAAATAGTACCAATTAGTTCATTTAGTGATGCATGCGCATAGACATATATGTTATATTGTGTTGAGAATTTAAAAAAACAATTTCATAAAAACAAATTTTATAAATGACTACACAAAATTTCTAAAAGTAAAATTTATATATTATGAAAGATTATTTGATTTCCTATATTGTGTCTTCTTACATCGTCTTAAAATTGTTACACAAATACCTCTAATTTCCTCTTGAAGTGAGAAGTTCATGTTTTTTTTTTCCAGTTTTATGTGGCAACTAAAGTGTCTTCTTGCATCATACTTGCAACATTCTTGTATTGTTCATTTGTCACACTTACATGGATTGGGCATCACGTTTTATCGATATCGCATTGCTCTCTATATATATAATGGAATTTTGATAACAAAAATATTTTTATGAAATCACTAGTGTATTTGCGTGGTATTTGCATGCAATATTGATGCTATTGTTCCAAGGAGTTCGAATTGATTATTGACAAGAGTATGGTGTGTAGAACCTTAATATGTGAAGATCATAAGGTAACTGTGATGCAAACGGTACAAGCTAATATGAAGAATCATACAATCACTTTAAAAAAAATATATTCATATGTTGACTTTGAATAGAAGTACCATGCCATATATTGATAAACTTATACATTTGTCAATGGAAGACACACATCAATTTATTAATTTTGAGGACTAGATCGCAAGACACCAATGACAATTATAAATGTATTTAAAAAAACATCGATGTTGTGCAATAACATTTCAAAACATACTTTTCATAGATTTGGAACAATAGACATATAATTCTAAGTTGATATTTTGCAATAATGTCATTTTGCAAACTCAACTAATATAAAAAATGGATGTTTCTTTTCCCTTTCCTACATTCTACTTATGGACAATAATTGTTTTCCTTAAACCTATTTTCTTAATATGCATACTACTAAAGGCACTCATAAATTAGTCCATAGTTGAACCAAATGGCTATAAAGCCAATGTTCTTCAATATTATTTTCAACATCACAGGGATATTATCACTAAGTGGCAATGTCTAAAACCACCATAGATTCATCTAAAAGGGGATCTACTAGGCACCGAGAGGGATCAAATATCTCAAGATGTAAACCTTTTTTTAGAGTGAAAGTGTTGAGGAAATATGTAATCCAATGTTTATGGTTTTGGTTTATCTAATTTATATTGTTTTGTATATATGCAATTCTAAATAATTTAAATTTAATTTAAGCCAACATGTTATATATATATATATATTATAAAGAACGTGTGTCAACTCTAGTTTGAACACTGAACGAGTTACACATCTCTCCCATACTGGGCTATAGAATGCACCTGTTCGGTGCAACAAATAGGCCAGTGACAAAAAAAAAATTTGGAGAAAAAAATCCTTTATTCTTTCGAATAATCATGGACAACTCCTGAGGAGTGTACAATTCTTCCTTATGGATCAAGGCTTACACAAAAGCATTGTTAAGGTCGTACATATCTGCCTTAAGAGGCTTACATCAACAACAATAAAACAATGCTACACCCAATCAGCTAGCATTTTTCAGCCCTGTATTACAAAAAGAACCATGCTGCACCAAAAGAGCTTGCACTTCATCATTATCTGTCATCCAAAACTGGTACTATGTTCCTTCATAGTGGAATGTGAAACATGATGGAGTCACCTTCTTCAAGGATCTAACCCTCGATTATCCCTGGTTGAATAGCTAAATCTTGCTTTGATAGTGTATCTGCTTTCGTGTTGAATTCCCTGTATACATGGTTGAACTTAAGAGATGCAAAGAAAGGTTGCATTGACTGGATCGCTCTCAACAGATTTTGTAAGTGAGGGGCTCGAATGTTGTTTCTTTCTTGTGCCCAATCTATCACTGTTTTAGAATCCCCATGTATATTCAGCTTGGCAATTTGTTTGTCTTTTGCAATCTTTAGGGTGTCCCAAAGAGCCGTGAGCTCTGCTTTGCTATTGGTGGCTCGACCCATGCCCAGTTTGAATGATATTTTTTTGATTCAGAGATGTATATGACCTTGCCTGCCCCACCAATGGCGGGTTCTCCCTGGATGGCGCCATCAAAAAAATCCCAAGGGGTACTTCTGTCAATAACCGAGGCTATTGTTGCTCTACATTTTCCAGCTTTGGGAACTGTTCTATGTTCCTGAACTTTCTGCTATAGCAGGGCTGAGGTGATGTTAATGGGAGACCATGTGTTCTTGAAGATTGCTCTGTTACGAGCTTCCCAAATTGTAAAAACATAAAGCACAGAGAAAGCACTGAATTCGCCTACCACTTTGTTGTCCCACCACTATTTGGTATTATGCTCCCAAGAATCTTCCATTCTGATCACTCTGCCTTGACTGAGGGTTCCAGCGACTTCCATCCATACTTGACCTGCATAAGTACAAGTAAAGAATAAATGGGAAGTGAGTTCATCATCTTTTTTGCATAAAATGCAGATCCCTGGGCCTTGAAAGCCTCTTTTTCTTAGATTTCCCCACGTCAAAAGTTTGTTATTAATTTCCAACCAGAATGTGAGAATGGTTTTTAATGGACTGTTGCACTCCCACAGGCCCTTCCACCACCAAGATTTCTCTTCATTAAATTGTTCCATTATAGCAACTTCATACCCCTTTTTGTGGTGAAATCTCTGTCTTCTGCATTTCTCGTCCATATGAGTTTATCCTGAGTGTCTTCATCTAGACATACATAATTTGATTCCAGCAGTTTAATGTAACCTTGCCAACACTCAGCTTCATCTCCTTCTAGTTGAAACTCAATGTCTCCCTTCCATCTTGTTCTGCCTATTTGATTTGGAAGCTGAACTTGAGCATCAGCAATTTTGTAGCATCTCTGTTCACCAAGCTTGTTCAAGACCGATTGTGGTAGCCTATAATCCTCTTGTAATATCCCAAATCCCGATATTTTCTATTTCTAAGCAAATATGCTGATACAACCGGGCATGCAAACTGCCATGCAAAAATTAGGGTCATGGCTTGTGAGATAGAATGAACACTTACCATTGATAAGCCGGCTGGACTGCTCCTGAGAGAGTATGCAAGCGTCAAGAACTGAATCGGAGACGGACAGATATCTTCTGCTTCCGGTGAAACCCCAGCAGCAAGAACCCAGATCAGATAAGGGCGACGTTTTCAGTGAAGGAGGTATCTAATGAAGCTGCCGATTTGCAGGACTGATAGCCTTCCCGTGCTGGAGAGAATGCCTGGTACATGCTGAATTTCTGAGGTCTCTATGTAGGCTAGCGAATTGTTCCAGAGAGACAGCTGCTCACGCCCCCCTGATCCTGAAATAGCTGATAACTGCTCTGGATGAGCACAGTCGGATCTGATAATCACCGGGTACCGGAGTAAGATGCTAATGATGAGAATGGTGCCTGAGTTTCGAAGTAAAACTGAGACCTGAAGACCCAGCAACTGATTAGGGCTTTCTGGCTAAAGACCCCCTTTATGGCTGCACACTTGTCCCTGCAACAATCTATACCGTATACTGGATAACTATGAATGAATGTAAGAGCAAATGGTGAACCTGTATGGCTTACCCTTAATGGGACTAGGGAAGATGTTTCACTGCCGAAACCCCGCTAGCTGAAGACTCTGTCTCTAACACCAATTTTTGTGCTACACGTTGTGCTGCTATCCAAGAGCTCCCAAAATAATAATCATCAAAAGTGAAGTCTCCTTTCGCTTTATCCTCCTTTTATAACTTTCAACTGCGAAAACCTTAATCTTTGACCTAATTAGGTCACTTTATCTTCTAATTTGCAGTTGCCTTGCATGCATGCGGATGGAGACTTAATGAGTGCATGCATCATTAGATAATGCTTGGATGGCATGCACGAAGGTGGCCTTTGGCCCCGGTGGCCCTTCTTGACCTAATGATGATGCCCTAGATGTTCTATGGATGGCATCAGTCCTTAGCTGATTCCCTAACTGTCAGTAACCGCTCGAACCCACAGGAATCACATAGGTTAGCGGTTTTGGGCCTCAAGGCCTAGTCGGAAGAGGACATTACAGTCCTCCCCGCTTGAGATTTCTTGTCCTTAAGCAACTTCAAACTGGGATGCTGCAATACCTGTTCACCTTCCCAGGTGGCATCCTCTGGCAGTAGTTCTTTCCATTGAACCAAGTACTCTCTAATTACCCTGTTACTAAGATTCCTTTCTCTAGTCTGTATGATTTGTTCAGGAATCAGTATCAACAGTCCTTCATCATCTAAAGGAGGTAATTCTGTAGATGGAGTAATGTGTTGCCCAAGGATCTTCTTCAGGTTAGATACATGGAACACATTGTGAATTTTGCTTTCCTGTGGAAGTTATAGTTCATATGCCACCTCTCCCACTTTCCTGATTATTCTGTACAGTCCATAGAAGCGAGGTTTTAAATTCTCTACTCCTTTCTTCTTGAGTGAGGACTGTCTGTAAGGTTGGAGCCTTAAGTATACCAAATCCCTTACCTCAAAGCTCCGCTCAATCCTGTGTTTGTTGGCATACAACTTTTGTTGATTCTGGGCTGTTTGTAAATTTTCCTTCAATATTTTCAGAATGTCTTGAATGTCCTGTATCCAATCCTTAGCCTTAGGAGCCCTACTATCTCCAAATGCCAAATCTACATAGTCCAAGGCCTCGTAACCATATAATGCCTTAAAATGAGTCATCCTAATAGACATGTGATAGGTAGTATTGTAGCAATACTCCCCTAGGTGTAGCCATTTGATCTAGGTTCGCTGCTGCCCTGCTACATAGTTCCTTAAATATCCTTCGATCCACTTGTTGACTATTTCCGTTTATCCATCACTCTGGGGATGATAACTCGTACTAGCAGCCAGTTCGGTCCCCACCAATCTGAACAGCTCCTGCCAGAAGGCACCTGTGAATCTGCTATTCCGATCACTGACAATGGTCTTAGGTAACCCATGTAACCTGAAGACCTCCTTGAAGAATAACTCAGCTACTTGAGCTGCCGAGTAGTCTGATGATATCAAAAATAAATGTGCAAACTTGGTCAGTCTGTCAACTACCACATATAAACAATCTCGCCCTTGGACTTTGGGAAATCCTGAAATAAAGTCCATGGAGATGCTTTCCCACTTCTGTTCTGGAATCAGTAGTGGCTGGAGTAACCCTGCTGGATGGGTGTTCTCGATCTTGTTCTGCTGACAGATGCTACATTCTCGTACATGCTGCATAATTTCCCCCTTGAGGCCCTTCCATGAGAACCTCTCTCGGATCTGCCTGTAGGTCTTTAACAAACCTTGATGCCCTGATAAAGGAGAATCATGGGCTGCCTGAATGATATTTTTCCTCAATGTGGATTCTGGGACAAGGTATATCCTGTTTTTGTAACAGATGATGTCATCAACAATCCTGTACCTGTCATCCTGAATTTGCCCGTCCAATAATTCGCAAGAGAATTTATTTTTGGAGTATTCTACTAAGAGAAGTGCCCTCCAATCTATGGATATACTATTGAGAGATAATCCGGCGGGTCGCCTGGATAATGCATCAGCTACTACATTATTCTTGCCTTTTACATACTCGATCTCGAAATCATAGGCTTGTACTTTGCTGACCCATTTTTGCTATCACTCATTCAGTTCCTTCTGCTCCAGGAAATACTTGAGGCTGTTATGATCGGATTTGATTTTGAACTTACTGCCCACCAGGTACTGTCTGAATTTTGTGAGATCATGTAAGATGGCTAGCATCTCTTTGTCATATATGGAGTAATGGCGCTTGTAGTTCTTCAGTTTATGGCTCTCGAATGCAATAGGGTGATGGTTTTGCATCAACACTGCTCCTAACCCTTCCCCTGAGGCATCATATTCTACTACAAAGGGTTGTGAGAAGTCTGGTGATGCTAAAAATGGGCAGGAACTCATAATAACCTTCATCTCCTCGAAAGTTTTCTGTGCTAAGTCTGTCCAAGTGAACGCTCCCTTCTTTGTGAGATCCGTGAGGGGTGCTGCAAATTGGGAGAATCCCTTAACGTACCTTCAGTAATAAGTGCACAGACCCAAGAACCCTCTCAATTCTATAACTGTTTTTGGCGTGGGCCACTCTCTGATAGCTCGCATTTTCTCCATATCAACCTATACTCCTTCTGCATTGATTATGCGTCCTAAGTACAACATTTCCTTCATGCCAAACTCACACTTGGACATTTTCGCATAAAGCGAATGTTCTTCTAAAATACTCAGTACTTCGTCTAGGTGTTTCAGATGCTCTTCCCATGTTTTGTTGTAAATCAGGATGTCGTCAAAGAATACTGGCAAAAAGTTACGTAGCTGTGCTCTGAAGGTGTGGTTCATGCATGACTGGAAAGTGGCTGGAGCATTGATAAGTCCAAAGGGCATGACCAAAAACTCATAGTGACCATAGTGACAGCGAAAAGCTATTTTGGAGATGTCTTGGCCCCTTACCCTGATCTGATGGTATCCTGAGCGAAGATCAATCTTGGAGAAGTATTTAGCTCCCCGAAGCTCATCCATGAGTTCGTCAATTCTAGGAATGGGATACTTGTTCTTGATGGTCTTTTTGTTGAGTGCTCGATAATCGATGCACATTTGTAGTGTACCATCCTTCTTTTTGACCAATACTACTGAGGATGCGAAGGGGCTAGAACTGGGCCAAATATCCAAGCTCCAGTAATTCTTTGATTGTTTTCTCAATCTCATCCTTGTATCTTTTGGGATGCATATAAGGAGTGGTGATGACTGCTTGTGTCCCCTCCTCTAGTTCGATGATGTGCTCAAAACCTCGGTCTGGTGGTCTACCTGATGGAAGGGCACCAAAAACCTTTTCATGTTTCTGTAGCAAGGTTTAAATGTCACTTGGGTGTTATGTGCTGGTCTCTGGGGGTTTCCTAAAGGTGACTAAACATTCTGCAGCCCATTCTATATCATCCTATCGGAGTACTGCCTCCATTCTCTAAGACAAGACCGGTTTTGGGGGATAAGTGTTCATGCCCCTCAAAACTACCCGTTTTCCATCTGGCCCCTGGAATTCCATTTCCATCGGCCTGTAGTCTGTAGTGTATTTCCCTATAGAATAAGGCCACTGAACACCCAATACTACATGAGTATCTGATACATCCACTACATAGAAGGAGTCTGTCATCTGATAGTTACCTAAGGTGACATTCAATTTTGGAATCCAATAGTTGCACTCCATGTTGGAGTTCTCGGCTACTGCTACAGTGAATCCTTCACTCCCCTGACCCTGAGAGTATGGAATATTGGTACTCCAAATAATGTAGCAATGAATCCCTCTGGTGTATCACCCTGGTGTGATTCCTCCTTAGCTGCCCGTAGTTCTTCTGTGGCTTCCTGCTCATAGTCATCCTCATCACTGTCCGAATATACCTCAATGTAGTGAGCCTTCGCCTTCCCTGCACACTTGTGTCCTGGTACCCATGGTTCCTGACAAGTGAAGCATAGTTTCTTCCTTCTCAAATCTTTCCTAGTGTCCTCGTCTAACCATGTTTTCTTGGGAACATCTGGCTGGAAAGGTTTCTTGTCCTTGTCCCTAACAGGAAAATTGGTTTTCAACAGAAACTTGTTTTTGGGGACAGAATCCTGAAGATCTCTGGCTCTGCTAATGGCATCCTGCAGAGTGAGGGGTTTGTAGGCTTTCACCCATCCCCGTAGTGGCTCTGTGAGGGCCTCCGTGAATAACATAGTCAACCTGCTCTCTGACACATCTGTTACCATGACTGCTATCCTCTGAAATTATGAGATGAAGGCTTCTGCACTACCGGTCTGTTTGAGTTGAGCCAACTCCCTAAAATGTATCTCTGGGTCCTTCCTGTCAAACCTCTCTATGAGCCTCTGAGTGAACTCACCGTAGGAGTGTATGGTGTTGTGACCCAATGTCACCAATCCGTGGTACCACCACTCGTGAACTTCTCCGTCCAGGTGAAGTGTAGCTAATTTAATGGCATCTATCTCTGTCATGGGATTGAGTTGGAAATAGGTATCCAAATTTTGAACCCATATCCTCGCTGATCCTCCATGAGTCCCATCAAAGTTCAGGATGGTCAACCTGCCCAAGGTCTTCTCCAACTCATAGTTGTGATTGAAACCCTTGTTGAAATTCCTAGGCCTGTTCCTACTCTTCATGTTGCAGAAATCTGAAAAAGACATCGCAGCATGAAACTCATCTCCTAAGTCTCTATACTCCTGTAACTTTAAGCCCCAAAAGGCTCGCTCGGTTCTACCTACATGACCAGACCACCTACTATATCTGCCAAGAAGTGAGGCATGGCAGGCTTGTTGGAAAGTCTGCTATATATGTGCAGAGTATTTTGAATATTAGTGTACGCAATCTTTCCACTGCTGCTTGTAGACCCCCGATCTACCGGTGAGGGAGGTGTACTGTTGATACCTATTTCTGGTTTCACCGATAATCTGTTGATTGCATTGAGTACATATTTTTGCCCTTTTGTTAAGTCTTGCAATGCAGAGACTAAGCTGCGAAACTCCATCCTATCCTCTTCTTCTCTCGTTCCTTTTCCTCTATCTGAGTGTATCCCTATTTGTTCCATATCCGAATTGGCATCTTCTAGTTGGATATCCTCAAACTCCCCTGTGTATCTACTCTTCCTTCTCTTATAGGTTACAAAAGGGTCTCCTTCTGTATTCATCTAAGTTTCATTTCTTAAGCCCACAGCTGGCCAAGAAGATAGCTCTGATACCACTGTAATATCCCAAATCCCGATATTTTCTATTTCTAAGCAAATATGCTGATACAACCAGGCATGCAAACTGCCATGCAAAAATCCCTATTTTATAGCAAAAATTAGGGTGAGGGCTTGTGAGATAGAATGAACACTTACCACTGATAAGCCGGCTGGACTGCTCCTGAGAGAGTATGCAAGTGTCAAGAATTGAATCGGAGACGGACAGATATCTTTTGCTTCTGGTGAAACCTCAGCAGCAAGAACCCAAATCAGATAAGGGTGATGTATTCAGTGAAGGAGGTGTCCGATGAAGCTGCCGATTTGCAGGACTGATAGCCTTCCTGTGTCGGAGAGAATGCCTGGTACATGCGAAATTTCTAAGGTCTCTAGGCAGGCTAGCGAATTGTTCCAGAGAGACAGCTGCTCACGGCCCCCTGATCCCGAAATAGCTGATAACTGCTCTGGATGAGCACGGTCGGATCTGATAATCACCGGGTACCAGAGTAAGATGTTGATGATGAGAATGGTGCCTGAGTTTCGAAGTAAAACTGAGACCTGAAGACCCAGCGACTGATTAGGGATTTCTGGATGAAGACCCCCCTTACGGCTGCACACTTGTCCCTGCAACAATCTATACCGTATACTGGATAACTATGAATGAATGTAAGAGAAAATGGTGAACCTGTATGGCTTACCCTGAATGAGACTAGGGCAGATGTTTCACTGTCGAAACCCCGCTAGCTGAAGACTCCGTCTCGAACCCCAACTGCTGTGCTGCTATCCAAGAGAGCTCCCAAAATAATAATCATCAAAAGTGGAGTCTCCTTTCACTTTATCCTCCTTTTATAACTTTCAACTGCGAAAACCCTAATCTTTCAGCTAATTAGGTCACTTTATCTTCTAATTTGCAGTTGACTTGCATGCATGCGGATGGAGACTTAATGAGTGCATGCATCATTAGATAATGCTTGGATGGCATGCACGAAGGCGGCCTTTGGCCCCGGTGGCCCTTCTTGACCTAATGATGATGCCCTAGATGTTCTATGGATGGCATCAGTCCTTAGCTGATTCCCTAACTGTCAGTAACCGCTCGAACCCACAGGAATCACATAGGTTAGCGGTTTTGGGCCTTAAGGCCTAGTTGGAAGAGGATATTACACCTCTTTTGCACCAGCCCAAGGATCCAGACCTAGCCTTCTACTTCTTCCATTCCCAATTTCCCATGCTATCCAAGTGCCAATAAGAGGAAATGCTAGGACCATGGATTTCCATCCAACTAAGCCATTTTTAAAGGATTTGTGAGGGCTTCTGATCCAGTCTGTTATTTCCATGTTTGAGCAGTGTTTGGAACATACAACCCTACCCCACAAGGAATCTGTGTTTTGTATGAGTCTCCAAAGAGATTTGGCTGCCAAAGCTGTCAAAACCCCAAAATTTCCGAATAATGTAAAATTTTGAAAATACAGATAATTCTCATTAATGTAGTTAACTAATTGTTTTTAATTAGTTATATGTTACTCATTTTGTAAACTGAATTATCTACTTGATTATGTTTATCTTAAAGAATAATTTTTTTTTTTTTCAGTTTAATAACTTGTTTTTCTTTGCAACCACAAGGTGGAACTGTCTTGGTGATTTGGGGCTTACTTAGCTTTGAGATAACGCAGAAAGTTTACCTGCTCTGACAGACTTACATGCAAGAAGATCCGGTGCTGCTTGTCAATAATCCTAAAGCATTCAGATATTTGTACGTCGCAAAAATAATAGCTCAGTAAAAGAATATAAATGCTTTTCAATTTTCAACCATTTTTATGAGGTAAAACCTTTAAGTCATTATTATTTTTAAAGACGTCATGGATTACGAGATCCAGTCCTATCCGTGTTAGTGACAGCTGCTCTCTTTCTCTAGTTGTAGTTTATAGTTTTTATTGAGTTCCAAACTCTGCGATGTTTACCAAAGTTTACCATGATCGTCGTGTGCTCACGCCTTAAAATCTTTCTTTACAGGTAGACTAAAGATGGCAGGATTATTATGTTAAGGGTCTATTTAAAATGTGAACATAACCCTTTAAGTCATAATAAATTTTGGTTACCACTTGTGATGTGAAGGTATAGTACAGTAATTAAAATAGGTTTCTATACTAATAATCCATCTTCCAAAACTTGGAGTTTTAAAGGGATTATATCCTCATTACATAATACTTCCAATTAGGCTATCATAGTGTTGATGAATTAAATTCCTCTGCATATAATTTGCTTGGAAAGCATTATCCAGTTATGGTTAAGATGTCATTATAATTTTACTGTCAAGCCCCTTAACATTTTTAAGATTTAACATGATCAAATGCAACCTTATTAGTTTAATAAATACACAATCAAGGCATTTGAGGTTAACATTACCAAAAAGATATTTACCATAGATTGATTCTATAAACTTCCTTATAACAACAATTAGTAAAACATTAGGTTAGAGTTATGGTTGTTGGCTGAGCGAATACTTTGCAATGTATAAAGAGGGTGCAATGTATACATGCAAGGGGTCAAAGAACAGACCACATTTCACGATGAGTTTAAAGTCTAACCTTGGTTTAAAGTTCTATAATCTTTTATTAAGTGCCTCCTTTCCTTGCATAACGAGCTAGGGCAAATATTGTTTCTACCCTTGCTATGTTACAATTATTTGGTTGAACGTATACTTGTTGTATGCAATATTCTCACCAAAATAAATGTTGTTAAATCCTTTTTATAACAATATTACAAGGCTTTATTATTACCAAGATTATAACTGTTTGATGAAAGATTATTTGCAAGGCATAGAGAAAAAGGTCATGAAAAGGACCACGCCATGATGAACATAAGGTTAAACCTTCATTTAAGTTTTATAATCGATTGTATACCATAATTTGTATAGCAATGGGTCGTAACATCCCCCACGACTTTGATGATTGTTATGGCATAGTTTGCATATTAATAATTCCTTTGTTTCCATGTGACGTATGTAATAGGTTGACATTGGAAACATGGGTTATGGTGGAACCTTCGATTATCAAATGATTGGAAATAATACTCGTGATGGAATGTTCGCCGGGACTATATACCTATACCCACAGCATGCAAATTATTTGTTTGGCTAACGTGGCATCATCGTGGCCATGTGTTGCATAGATAAAAATAACAGCGTTGAACCCTAGCTTGTCATTCTCTCCATCGCCTTCGGGCCTCCGGCCGCTCTGCTCCTATGTCCTTATCTACATTGTCGCTCTGCAAGTCAGCGCTAGTAGTTTCCCGCCTCGGCTTCTTTGTTTCCTGTACATGGTGAGCTCGCCCTGCATGTTCGGGAGAAGAGAGTTTTACAATAAAGTTGTTGCTGCTTGGGCTGGGTTATTTGTCCCTCCGGGGTTTATCCTTCATTACTGTTTAGCTCAGAGGTTAATAGACTGTGCAGTCCCATTTTTCCTTGGCTCAATAGTGGGGCCATGACTTCACAATGTATGATTCATTGGGTCTTAGGGTTTCACCACAGAGTGGTCTCTTGGGATGAATTTAAGTGACGGTTCCCGCATTCTTCTTGCTTGGCTTGCTGTTCCTATTCTCAGTCGCTGTAGGTTGTTTGTTGGGTTAGTAATACCTTCTTCCTTGTAGCTGATGAAAGGCTTACTTCTCCTCACGCTGGTGGTGACGCTTCTTCTCATGGGTGGATACGTTTCGGTGAAGCTTTGAGGTAAGAATACTATTTACAGTTTGATTATCTTCGCATATTTGTTTATTACTTAATTACTTTGATTTCGATGCAAGATAATAACGTTAATGTTCTTTGCTGTTCACAGGTGTTGACCTGTCTCTCTCTATGAGGTTGGTGCGAGGTGGTGACAACGGCTTGCTGGTTCATGGGTAAGCCTTGGATATCCATGGTTGTTCTTCCTTGTCTGGTCCTTTATGGGACCTTTGCTGGTTGGTCACCGTGGCCTGCAAAACCGTCGTGGTTTTTGGTTTACCTGGGTTGCTTGACTCGCTGTTTTTAGTTGAAGTTAAAACCCTTGCTTTATGCGGGGTTTCCGGCTTAGGCCGTGACTGTAAATTTGAAATTTGTTCTGGTTACTATGTATATATATATAAATGAAAGAAAGGCTGTTCAGCCATACTCTGTGAGTTTTGTTTGAAGCCGTGAGTGCATTAACTGAGTTAGACTCTTTCAGTTTATTATCTCTATTGTACATTTTGATACTAGTAGGGTTTTACCCTAACTCAAAGATATAAAAGTATTTACAGTTTCTTTAAAAAAAATATCTTTTATTTACAATGCAATACTGTAAATTATTTTGGTTATTACTTATATTACTTGAAATGATTATTTAAGCTCTGTAATTCGAGCATGTCTATGTTTTGTAAAATTTCACTTCTGCAAGTTATTTGTATTTACGTTTACTCTGTAAATTATTTAGGATAACTGTATATGGTTTTTATATTTTCCTGCTTTGATTTACTTCATTCTAAAATAAATTTTAAATATTGTTTTATAACTGTTATCTTCCAGAATATAAGAAATTTCATGTTTTTCAAGTCGTACTTTATGTAACTGTTAGTTACATCTTTTTAAGTACAGAATTCATATTTACTTGTTTATTTATTATAATGAAATAAGAATATTATCTTACCTGTAAGTAATATTGTTCCTATAATTATATATATTTCTTTATGTTTAGTTTATGTATAGGTGTATAGAGAGATAGTATTCTATTGTTTGTTTCTTATGTTACCCTATTTATTTTACAATAATAATGTTTATAAATTAAAAGAATAACAAACTATATAAATTCTTTCCTATGAACTGTATTGTAGTGTTTGTTTTTAAAATATAAAGGAACAAGTTAGTATCTGTAGAACTTGTTCAAGTTTAGTTAGATAAAGAATTGAATAAATTAGTTACATTAACAGCCGTAAGTAAATTCTGAAACTAACTAATTTATCTGCAGAATTACATCAAAGTTTAGCTATTCTTACTCACAGTTTTACAGTTTAAAAGCATTTTTATTTAGTCTAACCCTACTCTATTTTAACTAATATATCCTTTTCTTTTGGGTTTCAAAATAAGTAATAAGATTACAGAAATGAATGCTGTATAAAGAACTGTTTATCCACCAAAACATATTATTGTTAATACAATGATATAGCTTCTTTTATCTTATTGATAATCTGACATTTACAGTCTAAGTCTAACCCTACTTTATGTACGGTAAGTAATTATTCTGATAACAGATAAAAGAAACATTCTATTATTCAAGCTAACTTCTTATTCTATTTTTACATCATACTATCTTCATTTAAATACACCACCTGTGCTAGAGTATGATCTAGATTACCCCAGATGGGGAAAAACACAGGTAGGGTTTGTTTCTCATTAAGAATAATTCCATTACTAAACAAACTAAGATATTCTATCCTTTGAGTTTTTACACTATAAACTGCAAATGCATCATTCGATCACACACAGATAATAAAGCAGAAACTAATAAATAGTAGAACCTGTTCTTAGAGCTTGGTCGACAACAGCAATGGGAGGCCGTTCCTCCCTACCAACTCCTGGAGAGCACTCAAACAACGACTCCTCAGGACCCCCGAGCTTGCTCTGGTCTCCCTGGCTGGAACTAGGTGCAACAAATAATCAAGTACTAGTCCTGAGACTCAATACCAGTCCTGAACTTATCAATCAATTCTCTCAGCTAGCAAGCTATATTAAACCAAGTTACTGCAGTTTTTCTCTCAAAACTCCTTCCTTACAGTTTTCCCTTTTCCCCAATGAGTTCCTTGAAGTGCATTCCTCCTGAACGATTCTTCTCCTGGAAAATATCTGAGCAGCCTCAACTCTCTACATTGGGTACTTTTTAAAAGATTGCCTAGGTCTTTTTGGGTTAGTTGTCATTAATTGAGCCACCTGCTCTAATCCCACTTTCTTGGGGGATCATGACCCCAAATGTAGGGAAGTTGCCACCTGCAACATAGGAAGTGTTTGAGGATGCTTCCACTTGTCTTTTGCTCTCCACCTAGTTCCTTCCACCAATTTGACCAGTAACACTCTTATTAACAGCTCTCCCAAGCTGTTGTCTCCACTTTTATTTATTAAAAATAAAATATTCAAAATTACATTCCACATCTTTTGACTCTGCTGAGTCATCAATTCCTACTTAGCATTAAATTTAACATAATGTCTTAGGAATCAAATTAAAACAAATAACATTATTTTACAAAATTGGCGTATGTGACAAAAGCTTTAGTAAAAAGGGGGAGGTTCTTTATTCCGCACCCTCCTATCTCCTTGGGCAAAGCTATATTGGTCCATTTGACCAAAGGGATTCCATTGTTTTGTTTACTTGCTGTCCAAAGGAACGTGAAACAGTTCTTCTGTATCTTTGTGAGAATTCCTTTAGGGATGTAGGCTATCGAGGTCCAGTAGACAGGGATGCTCTGAAGCACCACTCTGATCAGTACCAATCTTCCTCCCCTGGATAGAAATCGATTTTCCCAAGAAGAAAAACGAGCCTCTACCTTTTGGAAGAGCCACATCCATTCTTTGAAGGCATAGCAATTTAGTTTGAGAAAAAACCCTAGATATTTAAAACCTTTGGCCAGTGGTTTTGTAGGAAAAACTAGTATTTCCTTTGATTTTTGAGCTAGCTCATCCGAGAACTCATTCTGAGCTCACATTGATTTTTTTATGTTGATTATCAGTCCTATAGCCTTCCTGTATTTTTCTGTCAGAGTAGCAAATTCTTTCAGATTCTCTTCTTCCCTTAGCCCAAAAAGCAAGACATCATCTACAAATAAGGTATGTGTGACCTCCTCAGACCTTGATACTTTAACTTTTGTGATCCTTCCTTATGCCTTGGCTTTCAGGATTAGTCTGCTTAATGCATCAGCCACTAGAAGAAAAATGAACGGGGATAGGGGGCATCCTTGTCTGATTCCTCTTGAGGGCCTAAAAAAAATCGAAGGAAAGTCATTGATCGAAACTGCAAAGGATGTAGATTGGATGCACCCCAAAATCCAATCGACCATCTCCATATTCATCCTTAGTTTTATAAGGACTAGTCTGATAAAGATCCAGCTTACCATGTCATAGGATTTGGAGAGGTCTAATTTTAAAGCAAAGGTTGGTTGCTTCTCCTTTTTGATGGTGTGTATCACCTCTTGAGCTATAGAGACTGCATCTAGAATTTGCCTATTCTGTAAGAAGCCAAATTGCTCCTCTGTAATGACCTTGCTTAAGATTGGTTTGATTCTTTGTGCTATAATTTTTGCTATCACTTTGTAAATCATATTACATCATGAGATTGGTCTGTAGTCTTCAAAGGCTTCACACTTCTGTTTCTTGGGTATTAGAGAAATGAAAGTACTATTCATGCTGCTTAAAACTTTTCCTGACTTTCTGGATTCCTGAACCACTGCTAATATGTCCTTCTTAATCAAATCATAGAACCCTAGAAAAAGCTCTAGGGTGAAACCATCTGGGCCAGGACTCTTCCCTTTCTGGAAAGAGTGTAACACCTGCTTTATCTCTTCCTCTACGATGTCTTTAGTTAGCTCGCTGTTCATCTCCTCTATTATAGCTCTTGGGAATAAATCGAGAACTTCTAACATCTCACCTATTGGGCACCCTGCAGGTTCTTTGAACAACTCTTGAAATTGATCTACAACAACCTTTGTTTTTTCTTCGAAGGTTTTGGCCCAAGTGCCTTGTGAAGACCTAACCTCATGGATAGTGTTGATACTTTTCCTATGAGAGGCATATTTGTGGAAAAACTTCGTATGTTGATCCTCTTCAACCAGCCACAGAGCTCTGCTTTTCAGCCTCCATTTTTTTTCCTCGTGCAATAGGAGTCAATCTTTCCTCGCCTCTAAGTCTTTAAGGTCTTCTAATTCTTTCCTACGAAAGACTCCTTCTCTGTTGTTTTCAAATAAATCCTTTATTTGCACTTCTATCTTTTTTAAATATTCTTGTTGCCTCCTCCTGTACTTTTCATCCCATTCCTTGGAAATCTTCTTTACTCTTTCCAAATTTTCCATAAATTGTTGCATCTGAGAGTGGTTTGGTGCATTTACTAGGGGCACCCAAGCTTCTAAAATGAGATTACGGTACTCCTGCTCTTCTAACCACTAGGGTTTGAACTTGAATTGAGAAGGAGGTTTTACTTCAGAGGTTTTGATTGAGAGGTCCTATAGGGCAATGATCTGAGTTGCCTCATGTTTCTACTGAAGCTTTTAGAATGAGATCACTGCTTATTAAGTTTCCCGACACCAAGAACCTGTCCAATCTTTTCGAGACTGCCTGTTTCCCACTCCCTTTGTTTCTCCATGTGGGCATGATTTTTAAAAGGGCTAAATCCACCAATCCCTTTTGTTCAAACATTTGGCTGAAAAAGGGCCCAGAGAGTCTGCTCTGGCATTCTTCCCCCAGACTTCGTTGCTAGACAGGGTTAGATTTAGGTCTCCTCCCAGTATCAAGTTTTGGAATTCTAGAGCTCCTGAATATTTCAGCTTCCCCCAAAAAGCTTTTCTGTCATAGAAAAGGCCATAAACATTCAAGATCATATAGTTTCTTCTTGTTTCACTATCTTCCAATTCTGTTCCCACAGTTGTTTCAAATCTCTGGACATAAATCATTTTTAGGGTTGGGCTCCAGGCTGTTAGTGTTCCCCCTGAGTGGCCATTTGCATCACCGCTCGTCATTCCCCGATCCTTTATGCACTCTTTGACCATTTCTTTTGCCTTATTCCCTTCTGTTATAGTCTCTTGTATTAATAGTACCGTAGGAATCATAGTGGTTATGAGCCGTTTCAGGGCGACTTTCTTGGGTACTGCCCCTAACTATTTGATGTTTATGGATAGGATTTTCATTTAATAGTGCCTCTTGGGCCTAAATATCTAAGTGCCCTTGAAATTGTACCTTGTTTACCTTGTTTAATCTCTAAAATCGCTTGCTTTTGAGCTTTTGAGAGGAGGGATTTTCTGCCCATGTGGGGCTTCAGTTCTGTATTTAAGGCTAATCCTCCTATTAAAATATAACCATCCTCCTTTCCTTTTGTAGCCCTAGGTTTCAGGTTGTATTCCTTTCTCACCTCTCTTATCGTCTCCTTACAAAGAGCAATCTTGTGTTTATCTTTAGCGAGGGAATCATTATTAGCTCAGGTAGCTCTTATTTGAAATAAAGAAGATATTTGAAATAAAAATAATAATTTCAATTAAAAATAAAATCTTCCACTAAACGACAAAATTGTGATATATTGTCTCTTGTTTGAAATAGAAAAAATTATTTTGATTAAAAGTAAGATCTTCCTTAAAACTACAAACAAAATTATGATATATAAAAACCTTCAACAATATTTTTCTCTTTAATATTTAAAAGTTTTCAAAAATTGGATGATGAGTGCACTTACATGTTAAATTATTCAAACACGTTTGTATGAAATATGATTAATTAAAACATATTGATTTGGATAAGAAACCTTTAGCTTAAATTTCTTCCTAAGTAGGACCTTATGGAACTCCCTTTTTTCTTTTGCAAGTCATGTGATTTAACGTAAAAGTCTTCAAGGAATCCTCGTTGGGGAAAATAAATAAAGTAAAAGTATTGTTTCCAAAATGAGTTGTGGGAAAATGGAGTTTGATTTTTACGGTGTGGAACTAAATACATTTTTTTTTAACATTCGTAACTTCAACATTAAGGTAATGTCGACCTTGAATCAAACCTCACACTTTACTGATATTACCTATAAGAGTTATCCCAACATATACCGAAAGTTATTGGTGATTTTATTGAAAATAAAACTCGATATTAAATAAATCAATAAAATATAACGCCTCTTTTTCCAAAGAAAAATATAACGCCTCTTATAAATACATTAAATTCGGGTTTCTAACGTTACATCCCGAAAATTTCGATGCAGAATGATTTTGTTCGAGATAAAACCCGGTATCAAAGATATCAATAAAGTATTATGCCTCATACCATCAACTTCAGATTTTTAACATTTTTGCTAGTCAAATATTTATGAAAGTAAAAGGATTTAGTTAGCATTTCAATGGTTTAAGAAAGTGAAATATTTGTGATTTAGTGAATTTATTATAGTGAAAGTATTTAGTTAGCATTTCAATGACTTAAGAAAGTGAAATATTTGTGATTCACTGAATTTATTATACTAAAAGCATTTAGTTAGCATTTCAATTGTTTAAGAAAATGAAATATTTGTGATTTAGTGAATTTATTATAGTGAAAGCATTTAGTTAGCATTTTAATTGTTTAAAAAAGTGAAATATTTGTCATCTAGTGAATTTATTGTATTGGTTTTAAATATAAATATATATATATAAGTTTGAATTCTTTTATATTATAAATAAGAGGTACAACGAAAAGAGGCATGTTGTGAACTAGACACAATCATATAGTTTAAAATTATGGTTAAAAACTAAATTACAATTTATTTTGGTGAAAAAAACAATCATAGGAATTACATAAAATAAAATATAGTCTTTACAATGTTTCCATCACAAGGCTTCCAAGCTTAGAGTCTTAAGACTAAATCATAACAAGTAACTAGTTGTTACTATAACCAGCGTAGATCCAAATCTTAGGTTCTATCAAGCGCCGAGAGGGATCAAATCTCTCGAGGTTCAAACCTTTTCTTAGGTATCCATTGATTTGATTTAAACCAAAAGACACATCTTTTTTATTTAAGTTCCACATATGATATTTTTATTATTAATATATAATATTATTTATGCCGACATATAATATTTTTTATTTTGTTAGGAACAAACATTACAACATTTCCTCATACATGGTTATAAAACCATATGCAAGGCCCTCCTACAAGGATGGGTTGTTTAGGAGGCCTTGCACATGGTCTTAAAACCATTAGCAAGGCCCTCCTAAACAATGTACAATAAAACCATGGGTTGTTTAGAGGCCTTGCACATGGTTTTAAAACCATGTGCAAGGCCCTCCTAAACCATGTATAGTAAAACCATGGGTTGTTTAGAAGGCCTTGCACATGGTTTTAAAACCATGTGCAAGGCCAACATTTTTTTGCGGATAATTCAATTTGTTATTTTTTATTATTTTGTTAAATAGGAACATTACAACATCTCCCCCATGTGTTTTTTTCCTAACCCACATTTTTTTTTACGGATAATTAAATTTTTACTTTTTATCGTTTTGTTAGGTAGGAAGATTACAACATCTCCCCCATACTATAAAAGTAAAGTTATGTAACGTTACATAACGTTAAGTAATGTTACAAGATCTCCCCTATATTGGGCTATAGAGAGCCTCTCGGCGCAATAACAAAAAACTACAAAGCAAAAAAATGCCAAAACCAGAATTTCAGACTATCTTGAAGGATAAAAAGAATATCTCTCAAAAGATGTCAACAAACCCTTCAAAAATCAAAGAATCTTCCAAAATTCTTTAAAATGCAAAATCCCTTTCTCTGCACAACAGATTTAGATAACTATCTGCTTCTTCATTAAAACATTTATAGATATGCATGAAAGATATTTGATGGAATGATTCAATCAAAGACTTGATTCTACCACCCCATTGGTTTAGCTGAGAAACCTCTATATCTGTATAGAGTAGTTTCCTTTAGCCCATTCAATAAAAACCTTTGAATCACCAAAGATGCTGATATAATCAATCCCAATTCTTTCAGCAAAGAAAAGAACTCCCCACATTCCCATCATTTCTTCTCTAGTATTACTTCCAACATTGCTACCCATCCAAAGATTAAAAAGTGACGGTCATTAATCTTTATTACCATACCACTTCCACATCTGTCAAAAACCAAATTATCTATCTATTCATTGATTGTTAGAGTGATTGAAGAGAAAATAGGAGGTACTGAGGGTTCAAACTAACTCTCATAGGCCAGGATTTATAACCTAAATTAACAAATTGACTAAGATAAAAAAAGCCTATTAACCATTGAAGTAAAGATGAAAGTAGGTTGGAACTAAACACTCGGAAACTTAGTTGGTTATGGGTGTGATAATCACATTAGGACTGGTAATCACACGAGGGACAGGCTACGTCTGAGTAGATTTATGTAACAACTTAGAAGAAGTGATTTTTCATCATAAGCTCAATTGGAGGTATAGTACTCATAAAATGATTAATGAAGGGTGGAAAACATAGATTTGAAAACAATTGTAAATTAGGGGACCTTTGTCTTTTGGATAATTTCCTTTTGCCCCTTCTATCAAAACCTTCAAGTCACCTATAATCCCTTCTATTAAAACCTTCAAGTCACTTACAATTTTGATAGAATCAATACTAAAAATTTTAGCTAAAAAAAAGGAACACCCCAAAGACTTGACAGTTGAGCTTTATTATTACTTCATGAACCTCCACCTATCCAAAGATTGAAAAGGTGATTCTCATCCAATTTGACTACCATGCCACTCCTTCAAATTTCCTCACTTGAAGAGCCATAAAGAAAATGTCTAGCTGCTAATAAAGAAGAAGGAATTATAGGATTGTGCAAAAGTTTCTGAGAATTTTCAATTGGAAATTGCAAAAAAACCTCTTTCAAAAAAGATAAACTTTTAGAATTGTACTGAGAAATGTTAGGTCTAAAGTTCTTAAAGGTTCTTAAAGATAGTTTTGTTGTGCACATTCTAAATGGTCGTGATTATTGGTAATAAAGCCAATTCATGAAGCTTGTTTTCATATTATTATCTTTCCATCAAAAATTAATATTTAAATCTTCACAAACACTCGTCCTCATTGCTTTAGTAAATTCACAAAATATGAAAAAAATGCAATCTTCATTTTTTCTGCATAACAAACAAATACATAAGCCATGCCATCTTTTCTTCATTACGTTTTGCCAAATTAGAATTTTATTTTCCAACAAAAGCTAGAAAAAACACTTTATTTAATGAAATAATTGGACACTTCCACACCTTTTCATTCCACCTTTTAAAAAGAATCGAGTAAATAATATATATAATTTTTTATACTCCTTTAACATTAAAATCATATATATAATTAATTAATTTTTTTATACTCCTTCAACATTAAAATCTATTAACTATTATATTATAATAAAATATATTATTATTATAAATTAAATATTATAAAGCAAAGTATAAATTAAATACCATTTAGAATTAAAAAATGTAAATCAAATTATAGAATAATAAAAGTCAGTGGAGCCGATTCCTACGGACGACCCTGGATTCGACTTACCCGTTCTCCATAATATACCGATATTATAGTGCCAGTAACCAGACCAACATTCGCTGTGCAAAGTTCAAACCAAGGCAGCAAAAGCATATTCTTCAAATCATTTTCCTGGTCTTAGTTTCGCTGTGCAGAGTTCAAACTAACATCTTATAAAAATCGCTTTTACGGAATTTATGTTTAAAATAATCATTAGAAAGTTATAAACCATGTTGCCAAATTTCATATTGTAGTCATAAAAATCGCTTGCAGGCAAGGCGGTGGCTGTATAAGGAGGCCCACGACACCAGTGCCCAAGTTTTGGCTACTTTCGAGCACCTCATACATGAACACAGGCCAACTTTCGAATTTAATGCTTATGTTTACTTTTAATAGTAAATATTTAACATGAAATACGATCAAAATTTCAAATATGGTGAACTGGGCCTTCGTTATTTAAAATTCTCATAGGTATCCTTGTTAGGATGTCGGAGGTGAGGTTATAGACAAAGGCGATTTCATATGATTAAAATGAGGTGCAAATCCACTTATTCTCAATTATTTTCCAAATTTTCCACCCTCATTGCAGAAATTTCTGGATATCACTATTAGAATCGACTCAACAACTGAAACAGTACAACTCAACCAACAAAAATACCTCAATTCATAAATAATTTCACTTCATTCATTTTAACGAACTTTAATTATATCACAGATTCACAATACCCTGCAGAAATCACAATAAAAGCCCAAATTTGGGGTTAAGGCTATGGGCGAAAAAGCTATCATGAATGTACAGACTCGATTTAGTAGTTGAAATATTATTACAGGCCAGATTTGAAGGATTCAAACATGGAGCTGCTTATAGCCGCCTCCGCCGGTTGCAGCGAATGTGTTGACAAAAGCGAGAGCATTACTGATCAATTCGCAAACATTCTGCACGCGGCTGGTGACCACGGCCGTCACTTTCCCGGTGGCGTTGAGATCCTGAAAGCCATCGAGGCATGAGCCCTCGTTGGTGAGGGCGGCGCTCATCCACGTCTCCACGTTGCTCATCTGAAACTTGAACGTGATTCGTCTCAGATGCTTCAGCTCCGCCAGAGAATCGCGAATCTGGTCTGTGGTGTCTCCGAAATTCTCCAGACAATCCTTGAGCGCCGCTTTTTCTCTTTCACTAATTTCAGTGGCGCCTCTGGCAGATTCGACGCCGGCGGCCCAGACGGAAACGTTGCGAGCATTAAGGAGGCTGATTATCACGTCCGCATTTACGAGATCCCTTAGCTTGGGCCTCAGAGGCCCCGCGTAGGAAGAGAGCGACGAAACGCAGAGCTGCGGATACAGAGTCACTTTGCAGGAAGCTTTAATGAATTCCACGATGTCTGTGTGTCGACTGTAGTACTGCACGGGAATATATTTCATGTCCTCCGTTCTTGTTGTTGTTGCCGCTGCTGCTCTTGAAGAAGGCAATGTTAGAGCAAATAAGATAAGCACAGAAAACATAGTGATATTTGATTGATTCATGGCGATTCGAACTCTGGTTGATAACAAATAAGATGGAAGACAAAACAAATGCGAATTGAAGCGAGGGAAGAGGATTGCAGGCGTATTGCTTTGCTTTGTTATAAACAGGAAGTTGGCAACATTATTGCGGCTTCTTGGAATCTTGTAATTCTGTCATTTGCCGGCATTTTGTTCTGGCTGCTTACAGTCGGTGACACTGTATCTATTTGATTTTAATATTTGCACATGCAATCCCGTGCCGCTGTTTTCTCTATTCTTTCACTGCGTCCCCACTGGCCAGAAGGATACATCCGCACTATTTTGTCGATCCAAAAGCTTAATCCCGGATAGATAGGTTGGAACAGAAGGCTTACCTATCAAACCAAGGATCTAACTTTAACTTTCTTGAAAAGAAAATGTGTACATCTTGACCATTCAGTGATTTGGAAAGTTTAAATTTTTCAAACCAACTTCCCAAGTTTTTTTAATTGTGACTTAGTAGGAATGGGTTAGTGAACAACCTTATTCCACCGGTTTTGAATTTGTGATTTTCCAAAACATAACACATGTTTTTAATTATTAGGTTTATTGAGATGCTCTTCAACCCAGAACTTATTGGACAAGACGTATGTTAAGAAGTAAAATAATTGTTCTTAAAAAGTATTATTTTTTATAATTTTGTATTATAATAGTTGTTATTTAACCATTTTAAATTACTATACCAAATTCAACGAATTAAAAACATTTGAGTTAACACTTAAATTGCTCTCTATGTTATAACCTATACATGAAATCCTTTCCTATCACATTTTTTCATGCAAATCCTCATGTCCATGCAAATCTGTTATCGGTGAAAAGAAATAACTATTGCTTTCTAAATGATAAGGCATTCTAATCTGATTTGATTTGATGGGGAATTGGATACAAAACTACTTTCTAAAATGATTAAGCTAAATGTTTAATGTTTTGGATTGTCTTTTTATTTGACACTAAATCCTTTTTATAATTAAAAACCCTTATTTCAATGTTTGATATTTTAAATTGCTTTTGTTAAATATTTAATATCTAAAACTACTTCTACAATTTAAAAATAACACTATAAAGATTTCGTTTCACAATAATAACATAAAGATTTCCTCACACAATAATAACAAACTATAGAGACTTGTATATATTTCACAATAATAACACTTTACCATAGCATTCTTTGCTAGAAAAGTTTTCATAGATTCGTGGTTATTCCGGCTTTTAAAAGAACAAATCTCTTGCTACCTTTGTTGTAACAAATCTTTTCCATTTGATCATGGCAATTTTGTATCTTTTGTGATCTTGACCATTGTTTCACTTCATAGAGTGTGTGAGTGTGTGTCAATATATAGAATTGTTTTAAAAATTGATTTATCTCCTGATCAATAATAATTAATATTTTATAAATAAGTGTCTTACATATTGTTTATCTTTTGAATTTTATAAACTTTAGATATTTAAAATTTTAGGAAAAAAATATTAAAATAAAATTTTAGTAATTAAATCAAATCATTTATACTTAATTTTATTAAAGTAAATTTTTTATTTTTTATTTTCATTCCTGTAACTCAGATGTTTCCTCAACAATCATTTATAAACATTCCTAAACAAAAGGACATCCCAAACAAAAAAGATATCACCTAAAGAGTAGACAAGTTTAAGCTATCGAGTCAATCTTTGCCCTTTCCTCACTCCATTCTGAACCCACAACTTATTCACACAATCCCTCAACAACAAGGAGAATTAGTCCACCATAAAACCTAAGGCAAAGCCATTAACCTAAATAGAGAAAACAAAACATAAAAAAATATCCCATTATCCAATTTAGAAAAGGAATACATTAAGCTATATAAATGAGTATAAGATGAACATACAACAATTAATCACAAGTCAATATTAATCACCATGTCTTCCATCTCCTTTGTCTTAATGAAATGACAATCCTATTCAACTACCCATATTGCATCATGAATCCACACATCATTAAAAAAACAAATTGATTTTTTAAGATTATTTTTGAAAGGGCCCTTTTTAGTGTTCTAGTTGTAGTTTTGGAGATGGTATTTTATGGGGATTTGTAGAAAAGATTGGCCTTCAACTACTGAAAGGAAGATGGCTCATCTTTTTTAAAATCTATGAAGGTAGAGTTGATAAAGCCTTGAATTTTACCCAATACTCTTGATTCTTCTACAACATTGAAAAAATCTTCTTCAATAAAATTGTAGAATCATACAAAGAAGTCAATATAGCATACACTTTTACAATACAAGGTTATAACACTAATGATTTGCATCAATTTAGCCTTTAAAGCATCTATGAAATTTTTTATGGTGTGTTTCATGTTTTCAAGTGAGGTGTTTACATCTTATTTGCATCATAATACCTCACGGAGTTTTAAACCAGTGACCTTACCCAAGGAGTGTCTTAACAGTACAGCCATCAACAATCTATTCAACACCTCTGTGGACTGCCATCTTCATTTCTTTATCATTAGTAAATAATATTTAAGTACCATATTCCTTCGAATATAAACCGTAAGGATGAAAAATAATTCAAATAAATATTGAACGAAATTCCAATATAAAATTTCACAAACTGAAGATTCTTAGGCAAGCTTTATACTTGGTATTAACGCTTATGTTTCTGCGAATTTCTTTCACCATCCGATATCGTATAAATTACTTTTCTTTTTATCGGTTGCTTTGCGTTTGTTAGTTTAGTTGAACCCGACCCCACAATGATGCTAAACACTAAGTTCAAAGTTTAAAATAAAACAACTTTTTATTGGCTTGAAAAAGTACAGAAAAGAAAGACATGACAGTAGTGATTGAGATTGCAAACCTGATTGGGATTGTCCACATTTGGAGACATTAAAAACGGGTCAAGTCTCTATGGAGATCAATAAATTCGAAATTGATGATATTATTCCATACAAACTTTATCTTTATCGTTCAACGCACAAAGTGCACTCCATGTCATGTCTACAAAGCTCATCAACTATGGAAGGTTGTATAAAGAATATTATGATGCATAAGCTCAAGTACACATCATGAAGATGTAAGGACCAAGGATGCATACCAAGGATGCATATCGATATAAAAATTTCAAATAAAAAAAACCATAAGTATGTACATAAAAATTTCAAATATAAAAACCATAATTGTAATAGCTTTTTCTTTTAGTGAGTTAGATTACTTCAATGTGTGCAATATTTTTAGTTTGCATTTGATTGGAAATGTTGACATTGCAATTTTTTAATTTATTAAATGTATACCTAGTGTATACCTAGACTTAAATGATTAAGTACTTATTTAATAGTTAAAAATAACATCTTAATTTAACTAATTTACAAAAGTCCATAAAAAGTTTCTTGATTCAAAAGCTTTTGGATGAAGTTCACACTTGTCCCCATTTTGTCTATTTTGGTACAACCTAAAGTTGTATATATGGCATTGTTGAACTTTTTATCATGATTATTTGGTTTACATAATACAATGGATCCACATGAATTGAGATCCTTTTATGCATCAAATAATATAATTATTTATACATATTGTTCCATTTCTCCCAGGGGTCTTCCTACACTAAGACCGGTGGGAGGGGAGTTTTTCTCTTGAATCATGATTCTGTTAGTCTTTGTTTCACTTGTATGAGGACAAGACAATCAAATTCGTTGAAGTAGTAGATTTATACTCCTTTAAGAACTTGTATAGCTCCAATCAATGGTCTTTAAGCTTTGGATCTTTCTGTCAGCTATGAGCTTCCTATTTTTTTCTTTAGTACTTTGTAAAAACTTTATATTCAAATATAGTATCGTCACATGTTAATAATCAAAACCTAATTTATATTATAACAAAAAAAAAAATTATAATCCAAAAATTTAATCCAACTTTATTCTATATTACACAACATTTTTTTTTTAAATTTCTTTTTTAACATCAACATAATACATATCTAAATATTAATACTAATTTTTAAAATCAATATATTAAATTCATTATTTCTCTTTCATAAAACAATTCCAATGCTAACTCAATCCTCTAACTTTCCTAAATATTTTGTCTTGATAACAAAATCCTCTAACAAAACTATTAGAAACTTGAATTTGATGGTTATATTTAAAAAAATATACTTTTTTATATCCTTACTATTAGTTTTTATCCTGAACAAAATCATTCTCTTTCGAAACTTTCGGGATATAATGTTAGAAATCTGATTTTAATGGTATATATATGAAGCGTTATACTTTCTTGATTTCTTTAATATATTTATTTTGCATCGTAACTTTCGGGATATGTTGGGAAAATTGTTAAAGCAAAACCAGTAAAGTGTCATTTGATTCAAACTTAAAGCTTGGCATTACCTTAACATTGATGTTACGCATGTTAAAAAAAAATTGTGTTTAGTTCCCAAATATAAATCAAACTTCATTTTCCCACACTCCTTTGGGAAACAATACCTTTATTTATTTGTCCAAAGGAGGAATCTTTGTAGACTTTTATGTTAAATCACGTGACATACAAAAGATAAAAGGGAGTTCAATAAGGTCCTACTTAGGAACAAATTCAAGTTAACCGCTTTTCATCCCAATCAAGAAGTTCCAACTAATCATATTCCATACAAACGTATCTGGTCATTTTTTAATAATTTAACATGCAAGTGCACTCTACATCCCATTTTTAAAACTTTTCAATATTAATGGTTTCCCAACTATTTTGCAAAGGGTTTTGTATTTCATAATTATGTAAAGATTTTGTCCTTTTAAGGAAGATCAAAGTCATATTTTTTCTTTCAAATAAACTATAAATATTTGTTAATGATTTTGATAGTGTGTAACTAATTGTTTTTTTCAAATGAAAAATATAAGTATAGTTTTGTATATAAAACGACCCAGTAAAAGGCTCGAAAGGACTGTCAAAGAAAAAGAAAAGAAAAAAGACATAACAGTAGCCGAGAATGACACAAAATCACAGCCGGTCTTGAAAAGCCACCAAATAGATAGACAATCGAATAGACACAAAACCACAGACCGAAAAATCAATTGATAGGCAGAGAGAAAGGCACCAAAGCTGTAGTGGAAAAAGAACGAATGCATCCACCAGGGAGATAGGCAACCGAAGCAAGACAAGGAGAGAAAAAACAAACAACATGGAGCACAGGCCTGTCAACACACAGCCATGGACTCTCGAGGCAAGATCTGACCATCCCCCGACTATCTCTCGTAGAAGATGAAACCATCATCTTCCTTCAATGCCAATTTTGATTAAGAGTCAGCTAGTGAGTTTTGTTCTCGGAAGATCTGGGAAAATGTTATTTCCTTAAACATATCAATTAACCCTCGAACACGATCAAGCCACAGATCCAAATGAAGGAGATAAATGTGGTGCAAACCCAAATCCCAATCTATGATGATTTTAGAGTCACCATATATGTGAATGCCATCCAAGCCACGAACCAAAGAGAAGCGAAGGAGGATCCATAGGGCAAATAGTTCACCCTTAGTGTTTGAGCCCGGGAAATAGTTCATACATATCTTATAATAATTGTGATCAGTCCATCGAATAATTGCACCAGCACCACACAGGCTAGAAGATGCCTAAGACGCACCATCAAAGAAACCCACCAGTCTGTGCTCCGGAGTAATCGACTTTGGCAACCTAGAAACCATAGGAGTGCCGCCACAGGCAAATAGATCACCCCCAAATTCTGAAAAATATTTTACAGCTCTGATGGCAATAACCGAGGGACCTGTCACCATTCCTTCAAAAATTAATTGATTCCTACAGTGCCAAAGTTCCCATAAAATGAAGCAAGGCAACGAGCCCCAGGCAGGAAATTTTTTCTGCCATGAAAGAAAACATGATGATAGAGTATCACTACTCCAAGGAGAAACCACACTAATAAGTTGCCCGATCACCTTCCATACCGACTGGCAAAAGCTATAGGTGGCAAAGAGATGAAGAATGTTTTTGTCAGCAGAACCACATAATAATAAAAAACTCGGGCCCAACATACCTCTACGGTTAATACTATCCCACGTAAGGAGGCGGTTTCAAGTGCCAACCAACAGCAAAATTTAACACGCTGAGGGACCTTCCATTTCCATAAACAGTACCACCATTCGTGTCTACCAGAAAAGTTCTCCAAGAGCTGTTGATAAGCCTTCTTTTCTGAAATCTACCCCAAAACAGTATCAAAGGACCAACATAAACGATTAGGATGATTGTTTAGACTAATCACCCCCATGTGAAGTCCTTTGACATATTTAGTGTGTAACTAAATTATAAATATTTGTTAATGATTTTAATAATGTGATTATTGTGACATTTTGAACCAATAGATCTAGAATTTAAATGGAAAAGTAATATAGTTAAAAAGAGAAAAATAATATTAGAATAAAATATCTTCAATAAGGGTGATTCCATGAAGATGGGTAACACTTTTTGGCCAAATTTGGCGATGAAAACCTGATTTTTTACTCATGTGCTAGATAGAAGCCCTCAAAAC
>LPNX010723634.1:4576-20107 GCA_001517045.1 Pseudotsuga menziesii
AATTTTTTTTTTAATTCCATTTAAATTGAGAAAAACAATTTAAATGGTTACCTATTGGCTCCGACATTTTGAGGAGGTGGGGTTGCTTTTGGTAGATTGTCGCTGTCCCTCGGTCGAGTTCTATTCCTCGGTCGAGCTGCGTCCCTCGGTCGAGTGATTGAAAATGACGTTGGGGGCCCGCGCGGCCCCTATTTATAATTTTTTTTGAGAAGGTACCTCGACCGAGGTCAATACCTCGGTCGAGGTATTTACTAACCCTCGGTCGAGGTTTTAATACCTCGACCGAGGGTTAGTAAATACCTCGACCAAGGGCTGAAACGAACCTCGGTCGAGGGCTTCAAAAAACCTCGGTCGAGGTATTAATACCTCGGTCGAGGGCTTAACAAGCCCTCGACCGAGGTACGTTTTTTTGATTTTGGAAAAATGTGCTTGCCAAAAAGTGTTACCCAGGTCCATGGATTCACCCATAGGTTGAAAATACAAATTAAATAACAGTTTTTTTAATGTCAAATATGCCAAGTCAACCATTATGGTTGAACCTTTTCTTGAATTTTATTGGTTTTTGAATTCAATGGCTCATTTTCTTACAAGGTGGCTCTTTTTTCTTATGAGGCCCATTTTAGAGCCCGAATTTGCTCTAATGTATAACCAATTTGGGGCTCTGAATTTTGAAATTTAATGTTACAAATGAAACAATTTTGGACATATCTAGAAATTGTAGAAATGGTTTGACAATGTCTTTAAGGGGAACTATATAGGTTCCATAACAACAAAGAATTTAGAAAATAATCAAGAAAACTTGCAGGTTGAGGAATGTGGGTTTTCCTTACAAGCCCAAAACAAAATAAGTCAATGGTGTGTTGACAATGGATGCTCAAAGCATATGATAGGTGGCAAAAAGAATTTGTGTCATTAAAGAAAGAAAAAAAGGTATGCCATGTTTGGCAATAACAACTTAGATATAATTTTTGGAAAAAGACACACTTAGTCTTGGAAACAAATATGCTTTGGCAAAAAATTCCTACTTGTTGAAAATATGAAGCATAATCTACTAAGTGTCATACGTATGTGTGAACAGGGACACACACTAATATTCAATTGAAAAGAATGTGAAATAAGGAAAGAAGGACAAGGTAGACTAGTGAAAACAAAAACAAGAATCCAAATAACATATACATCTTGAATGAAATTGGGAAAGAAAAATGTTGTTTGGTAAAGGAAGATGAAAGTTGGCTTTGGCATACGAGAATGGGTCATATACACTTGTCAAGGTTAGAAAGAAGAAAGTTGTAAGATAAGTGTTGGAAATTACAAAAACAACCAACACCTTGTGCAAGCATTGTCAACATGGAAAGAAAATAAAGGTTGGAATTCAAGACAAATGAGAACTCCACAACAAATCCACTAGAAATTTTACAAACTGATTTGTGTGGTACAATGAGGATAAAGGGACTAGATGGTGAATAATACTTCATGCTGCTCATTGATGACTAAGAAGAATGGCATGGGTTGGAATCCTCAAGAAAAAAGTCAAAAGATTTTGAATGTTTTAGGATATTCAAGGAGATGGTTGAAAATGAAACTAATTTGAAAATCAAGAGAATGAGATAAAATGATGGAGGTGAGTTCACTTCAAATGAATTTAGGGATTTTTGTGAATACCATGGAATAAAAAGGGAATTCTTAGCAGCCATAACACTTGAACAAAATGGAGTTATTGAAAAGAAAAAACAAAACTATACAAGAAATGGCTAGAACTATGTTGAATGACTCCAAGTTGAGTTATATATTTAGGTTACAATATGTATATACAACCGTTCACATATTGAACATAGGAATGATCAAAAGTAACAGTGACCAGAATACATAGGGGCTATGGAAAGTAAGACTAGACAATGCCCAACACTTCATAATGTTTGGAAGCAAACACTACATAAAAAGGGAAGACATGAAGATTGGAAAATTTGACTCTCGGGTGGATGAAGGCATATTTGTTGGGTAGTCATGAAAAAGAAAATCATACATATACCATAATATAAGACTCAACAAGATAATGGAAGGAATCAATGTAAATATCAATGAAACCAATTAGTTGAAGACCAAGAAGGAAAACAAAAATTCAGAAATCCTTGAAGAAGAGGTTTATATAGAACTGAAGCAAAAAGAAGAAGAAGAAGAAGAAGAAAAAGAACAACATGAAGAGAAACAACAAAAAATTGAACAAGAAAATGACTAGCAAAATTTTTAGACACCTTGGTATTTGAAGAATCATCCACCATATCATATTATTAAGGTCAAAAGTGTCAAAATAGAAACCATAAGTAGAAGGAAAGCATAGACACCAGAACAACGACACTTTTATTTACTATCCATAGTTGAACCAAGCAGCTTTGAAGAAGCTAGAAATGATAAACATTTGATCAAGGCTATGGAAGAATAACTAAATTAGATAGTGAAGAATGAGACATGGGAGATGGTTACAAGACTGAAGGATAAAAATGTCATTGGTACAAAATGGGTTTTTAGAAACAAGATCAATGAAGATGGACATGTAACCAAAAACAAAGCAATACTAGTGTGCAAAGGATACACTCAAATTAAAGGAATAGATTTTGGACAGACATTTTCTCCTATGGCCAGAATGGAAGCAATCAGAAGGAAAAGTCCCTGTAGTATAGGTCACAACGGGGGATTTTAGTGTTACAAGATTGATAAGAAAAAAAAAAAAAGCTCCTCTACAACCTCCGCCAATTGTAGCGGATGTTTTTTTATCGATGCGTTTTCTTGAAACTAAGCACACTGGTGCGTTTCATAACAAAATACACTGGTGCTATACACAATGTACGATATTCACACTGGTACAATTAAATATAAAGAGCACCAATATTAATAGAATTTCAACAACGTACCAGTGCTCGTGCATCAATTATACACTTTGGTGTTTTTTAACACAACAAACCCACTGATGTGATTGGTCACATCATGCACAACGTTAAAACATTATTTTGTGGATTTTTCCATGTGGTCATTTGATATGAGCGCACTGGTGCATATTAACCAATGATACAGGGATAGTGCCTATACACTAATGATATGCACTGGTGCGCGTAAACCAATTATACACACATGTGCTTAAAACAATTGTAAACGTACCAATGACACTGTTTGTCATGTATGAATCTTTATTTTAAATTTCAATTATGCATTTAATTAACATAACTGCATCGATGCGTATAAACTGGTAGGGACCATCGGTGCGCGTAAATAGGGTATACACCCCGATGCTCCTAATTATGGTTGACACAACAATGTGTCATCAATTAACAAACACACCAAATATGATTCTTCGAACAATGGTTACTGACATTGTTTCCAAATATATCAATTTCAAGGATTGTTTTGTGATATTTATTAGTGTTCAGGTATATGCACCAGAGCAACATTAATTTTCAAAAGCACTGCATATGATTGTTTTAAGAATGATTACTAGCATTGTAGTGAAATACACACACACACATTATTTATTTGAAATTAAAATATCATAGATGCAAACATCAATTGTAATATTTAATCATGCATACTTTTAATTACCGATGTACCATTTCACATAACATTTGACAATAACATTGTAGAATGAAATTGAATAAAAAAGATTATTTTATTATACATCAATGACACTTCCTTTGTCATTCAAAATAGGAGAACATATCGATAATAATAATCAAATGTAAACATGCATGTAATTTTACACTAATTGTAACCCGCTGTTTTTCAATTTGGACAGTATGTCTAGTACATTATTATACAAAAGGTTTGATTTTCATAGGCAATTATTTCAAAATATACAAGTTACAACAACTTGCATTAACATCAAAATTAAATATGGATCATCATTCTTCACTGAAACTTCTATCAGTGCTTGAGCCACTTGCATCACTTGGGTTATTTTGTTGAATGTTTTGTTGATTGGCTCGATTGTTTTCCTCTTATAGCTCAACTTCCATATGCAAGCATACAAATAAAGTGTACTAAGTTTATCTACATTGTTGAGAATAATGATAAATAAAATAGATAGTATAGATGAATGTAAACTGAAAAGTGAGGTACCTGCATAGGAATAAGTGAGTCATGAATGATACACATTGTTTCAAAACTATGTCTCATGCCATCCATAAATAAGTCTTCTATTGTCTCCACTCCATACTTTGTTTCTTGCAAGTTTTATGCCTCGTCACAATTAATCATAGATTTAGTATAAATGATTTTTTTTAAATTATAAAATGAGAGAAGTAAAAAATATAGATACTTACAAAATCCACAATTAATTTTTGATACACCAACATATACACATAACCCTTGCTTAACCCAATGTCAATCAATTCATGTAATGGTTCTTCTCTGTATGTTAACACCTGTTTGAAGACATACAATGATTGATAGTGAAAGAAAATATATAAATCACAACCACTATGAAAACTTAATTTCTTATAAGGAAATCAGAAATACTCACAAACTTTGCTATCAACCCCTTTCTTCCTTGCTATCCTGTATTGTGTGCTGTTTGGGTTCCATTTTCTTTTCTTTTCTGCATTAGCAAAGCAATTGAAAATGATTATTTCATGATGAATTAATTAATGAAATTGACATAATCCTAAGAATCAATTATTTCATACATTTAAAGCATGTTGTTGTTGAGATGGCTCCACTTGAAATGCAATTATGTCTATTTCCTTGACTATCTCCTTGTACACTTTTTTGTACACCTATATTGACACATTTCGCATATCTCCTTGTTCATCCCTTGAAATTTTCATAACCTTCTTGGAAATGTAAAACCATTGCATTAAACACTTTTTATGTTGATGAAAAATAAATAATGTAGCATAATTAAAATTATTGAAGGAATGTTGTTTTGTATTAGTTATACATATAAATTAATTCTACATAAACGTGTTTAGGAATATTATATTTTCAATGATTCTTTTGTTGTTGTTGTATGTTTTTTCTATTGCAAGTCTAAAAGGTCTCATTGACCATTGCTCTGGGAACGCCTTTTGTAGTTTACATATGATCTGATTTTTTGAATCATTTGATTGGTTTTTGTATTGTAAGTGAAAAGTATGGTTGTACATTCTTTCAACTATATCCCTCATGGTATTATAAAATTCTTTGTCCCTTCTATTAACTTCCAACACAACTCCAGATGAGCTAAGGACCAATTGATCATCATTTGCATTTTCCATAATTTTTTTTCTTATGATGACATTGAATTTTGTTTTTGTCAGTCCCTGCATAACATTCAACATATGTGTATTATATTATTTGAAACATATTAGTGAATAATCTTAACTACATTACTACTCAAATTTAAAGAAATAATTCATATTGGCTTCTTTTTTATTCACGTGATTCATCCCTCTACAACCTTTCCATCAACGTTTTACGCTATTTTGAACTTAGATTGGTAAGAATCTTATCGATCTTCCTCATTTTTTTCCTCTGTATTTCACACATTAACGAATACATATTAGTGAAATTTACAAATAATTCAAATAAACTAATTTAAACACATAAATTAATTATAACCACTTGCCTTCTTTTTAATACTGGATGTGATTGCACCATGTTGACTAAAATTTTTGTTCATTGAACTCATTCCATGCAATTTTATCAATACACAAGCTATACCATTAAACACAAAATCTATCAATATATTATTGTTGAAATCTAGGATTTCACATCACATTCAAGCATACAATGAACACTCATACACAACCATCAAAGACAAGTATTTGGGAAGGGACGTCCAATTAGTATTTATCTTTGATTACTATTTATACATTATGAGAGAGGTTGGAGCGGTTGTACCCATTCCAAATACTCATTTGTTAATATCTCTTTAAACTATATAATTATACAAATATGATGACATTTAAGAGGTCAATTTCCCCCCTCTACATCTCCCCCACAAACAAGATGTTTCTTCATCCCGAAGATAGCAAATAAATATGCATCAACATCCTGGGTCTCTGCTACTGCTGAAGTAGTCCTCACTGTGCATCAACCATGCATACCGGTCTGCATAGGTAACTCAGCCGCAACAACCACCATCTTGATAGGAAAACACACTTGTACAAGCCTCTACTGTGACTGGTTACTCTTTAGCCTCCATATTTGATTTGAAAGTAGTCCATCGAAGTATCACCCTCTCACAGTGGAAATCGACTATCCTTTTCCGCAATCTATTTGCCGACATAGCGAGATGTCGATTCACGGACACAGTGACCAAAGGAGAGCCTCCAAATAGTGTGAATGAGTCCAAGCGTTCTCTCTCCAAGGGATCAATGGCGCTCTCCTCAAGACAATGGCCTAGGACAAGCACTTCTGTTTGCACAGATACACACTCTTCTTCCCGTAGTAGGGAAGGGTGACCCCATCTCATTGCCGATAAATAATAGGGTAGGAAGACTTCACAATGCAGGTCATCGAAAATTTATGAGAAACCACTCCAGGTCAACGAGTGACTTCGACTAGATACTCTATCAGTATCGACAACATCGGTATCATCTTCTGAAGTGGCATGTGCTCTTTTTTTCTCGTTTGCTGCAGCTGGGTTCTCTCTGTCATTTTGGGGTAGGTATGGTTGATTCAAAACTGATCGATTCTTTTGATTTCCTCCCAACGATGGTCGGACGGTATTTTGTTGCATTTGTTGCAACAACATGGAATCAAATTACATAGGGATGACGATGACATTCAATGACAGTGATACTCATAAATTTATTATTGCGTCAATCCTTCTTTTATATATAGACAACACATCAGCACCAAGAAAGTGTATGACCATACGGTCCTGGCGTCGATGATAGCCTTCCTCAATCTTTCACACAGGTAGCATTAGTAATCGGACATGTTTTCACCAGATCTCTGTAGGTAGTGGATAACATAATAGTCGACGAATCTCCATTCTACGCAGTTCCTTTCATATATATTATCAATATATTCTGCAAATCATCATAACTACCAACACTTGTCATATTATAGTAGTCTTTTCAATGTGATTAAATAACAACTAAAAATCGAGGAAGTATCAAAATCTTATCTTCCATGTTGCAAGTGTTTTCTTTACCCAGACACAATCAAACTTTCTTGCAGGCTCTTCCAAGCATATCAAGTTCTCTTCTAGGTTCAAACCACTCCTCTTTTGTTGTTGCTATCACCCATCCAAAATAATATGGAAACGATGCCAGATGTTGACAGCTAGGCTTTCACGTCACATTTAAGCATACAGTGAATACTCATACACAACCATCAAAGACAAGTATTTGGGAAGGGACGTCCAATCCCCCTTAGTATTCATCTTTGATTACTATTTATACATTATGAGAGAGGTTGGAGCGGTTACACCCACTCCAACTACTCATTTGTTATTATCTCTTTAAACTATATAATTATACAAATATGATGACATTTAAGAGGTCAAGTTCCCCCCTCTACAATTATCCAAATAAATTACAGACCTTCAAAACATAAAGCAACTTTGAAAACTATGCATTTTATAAAATCAAAAGCATCGATGTGTTTACATACATAGACGCATCGAGGCATATATGCATATAAACAAACATGTGTGTTTATACAACATAGCATACCTAGTGCATTATACCAACACAATTTCACTGTGAACGACCAAAAAATATTTATAATTTTATGGAAATAAAAAAGGGAAGTTCAGCCATTATCAGTGTTATTTTGTATAAATGCATAGATAACAAACAACTTAAAACAAAAAAACTGGATTTTTTTTTTGCATGTCACTAGCAGTGCGCGATAACAATACACGCACTGATGCGTTTTGAAACCAAATCACAACAAATTTGATGTATTTGTTTTTTTCATTTTTTAGGGCCGACTGGTTACAAATTTGATCCAAATAATTAATCCATCTTTCCCTAATATTTCTATATATATTCACAAATTCAACAAATCTAAACTCCCAAAAAGGTGAAATCGTAATTTTGTGAAACAATAGAGGAATTTAAACCCTAATCTAAAATTTTGCAGGCCACATCAAACAAAAAGAACCACATAGAAGAGAAGGGTTACAATATTGAAGGTACGTATGATTTTTTTTTCTAAATCTACTTAATTTCTATTTAAGATAATAACATCAACAATCATTTATTTACATGAATTTTTTACTATGCAGGGATTTGTCTCATTCAACATACCTGACAAATTTTGATCTTCAGAATAATCCAGTTTCCCCAAAGACCTCCTGTGCAAGTCCTTGTTCGAAAGCTCTCCTTTGAAAATTTTGGCAAAAGAATCTATTGTGGGAGATTTTGTAAACTGGATCTTTCACAATGCATTTATAGTTATTATGCACCCGTGTGTTGGTTCTAATCTATTAGTAATTTCTGCATGTTATTGGATGTTTGAAATGGCTTTGATGGGATATGGCTCAAAGTCTCTTTCTTTATATTTCTAGATATGAAACTATGAAAGTGTTTTTTTCAGTATGGGGACAATCCCTTTCATGTCCTTCCCTGACATCATGTTAGTTAAACAAATTATCTTTCATGTGTGCATGTACATATGTAACACATCGGTTCGGTTGTATTTATGAAACACATCGGTTAGAATAAATATGTATAATGTATAAATATCTGCTACCAAATGTAACATATATTTTCTCTCGAGGGAGATTTTGCGGAGATTATTTTCACAATGCATTTAATGTTGTTGCGCAGTGGTGCGTTTAGTATGTTTAAGCACACTGGTTCCTGTATATTGGAATATATGTACCGCTAAAAATTTGTAATGCCGAGTTTTTGTGGTTCCACCTAGAACTATATATTCATCTCAAGTTTTGTTTTATTATTCAATGACACCAATTACAATATTTTGTGGTATATATATATGTTGCTTAAACTCACAGTGTTCATACATCATGGTTTCTAAAATTTATTGGAAGTTAGATTGGAATATAGTTCTTGAAAAAAATTTAGGATTGTAGAGACGTTTTTGATTGTTTATTTGGATCAAATGCATGGAGAAAAAGTATAGTATCAAATGGTCAATTCTTCAGATTCTAGCTCATTCCATCATGTTCAAAGTTCGACGAGTTCTCCCTTTCCATCCCTAGTAAGTTCATGTTTTATTTATATTTTGAATATTTATTTGAATGTATGTTACTTATCCATGTGAATATGAAATTATATAAATTTATTCTTTATTACAGGATCTTGATTGAAGTTTGAGTTCGGATACAAAAGACATTCCACCAGTTCCAAAATTTCGTAATCTCTTATCAGGAGAAAGATACCGTAAGCAGTTTGTATATGAAAATGGGTAGTCACTTTACCCCGCAAATTGTAACATGCCATCTTCAAGTCGCAATCCTGGTTCATTGACAGTATTTCGTCATGAACTAGAACTCTTTTATGACACCCCAGTAGTTTGTGGCTGTTCAAAATGTCAAGGTTTGAAGAAGAACCCTCAGCTTGTCACACTTACCCATTACACCAATGATATATTACCCAATGTTGATGGTCTAATACCCCCTACTGCAGCAAATAATACAATAGGTGATATAGAAAAGACATGAAAGGTCTCTTCCCTATGCTATTTTTTGACAAAGTTTGAAGCCAAAACAACTATTTCTCATCCTAAATTGCTGAACCCCTCTGCTTATGTTTAGTCAACTGATAGTTCTAGTGACCCAAATTATGATTTGAATGTCACCCAACCGTTGTCTACTAGAATATCCAAAGCGTTGCATGAGTTGAAAACTAAATTGTACAAGTACACATTGATGTCCAATTGTTGGAGGGTAGTGATGATTTCTCCCTTCTTCTGAATTTGCAAAGTAAATATGGCAAACTTCTTAAAACTGCACTTTGTATGCTGCTTGTTCGTCATATCTACATGTGCCTGATGTTGGGACCGAATTCTTGTTTTGTGGTAATAGCTTTATTATTGCGAAGTCTAATATTTATTATGCAAATCTTGGGTTGTTTATCCTTTCACATCTACTTGTTCCTCCCAAACAATTGATAGCACTTATTCCATTTTGCGGTCCTATCTATTGTCGGTCTGATTACTTGAATATCGTTAAATACAAGCATAACATTTCCATGTATAGTATGTGCATGAATGGTTGTCTTTGGAAACTTTAATAGGAAGAACATGTTATATATAGATGGTCATCCACACACTCATGGGAAAATTTCAAGGTTTATAAATAGTCCTAGGTGCTCTTTATTTTCTACAAATTGTTCATTTGAGGAACACTTCAATGACCAAGAGTTCTTTATGAAAATGAAGGCGTAAAAAATTGTTGTTGTACATGTAATACATAGTTTATCTCCTATTGACAAGTTTCTAATTAAATACTACTTTCGTAGACCACCAATCGTTCATCAGAGACGTCTCGCATTGGATTACCCTTAGACATTCCATTGGGGAGTAAGTTGAAAAAATGATTAAATTGTATTCGTCAATTTACAATGGGAGCCATGTTAATGTATTACTTAGTTTGAACTTATGTTTTATAAATTGTTAATTTAATTTATAAATTGAATTTGAAAATGTGTTTCTCAATTTTAAATTTCTATAAATAATTTAGAATTGATGTTAACTTATTGCTCAATCTTAACGTTTGCTTTATAGATTGTTTGCAACTTTTCATTTTGTATTGAAAATGATTCTTGTGCTTTTGGAATAATTGTTTTGTATAATAATAGATCAAACCAATTGCATTGTGCATACTAACATTATCGATGTAATGTTCAATAATTTTTAAATCAAATTGAGAGAAGGCTAGAAAAAGAGCACAATTTGGAGAGGAAGCATACCAAGCATGGTTGACTCAACCACCTATTCAATTTCCACTACGTCTATCCTCACCAATTAGGAATTACTACACTGATATTAGTTCTTCACATCTTGGCGATGGATGAAATGAATTATATGTTGGTATGGATGAGTTATTACGACAAAGGAGTGCCATGAATGCAATGTTTTTTCATACATTCAAGTACAATGAGCCAAGGGACGATGCTCGTATGACTAAATCCTTCTTCGAAATCCTTAAAACGACAAATTCCACGTCTCTCTATGAACCTGGCCCATCCAAGTCTACATAGTTGGGGATGACAATGTTAGTGTACAAATTAAAATCAAAGTATGGCATGCCTGAGGAAAATTTCTCAGTGACATTGCAGTTAGTGACCATCAACTACATTATATTTTGAGGAACCTTGTTACACAATGATCATTGAAAATGGTCGATTTTATGAAGTATTCCCCACTAACTACAGGTTATTCAAAGATAAGGTACTTATGACTGATAATGTCTTTCCTGGAAGTTGCAAGGAGGAAAATAAAATGTTGAAAATGTTAGATGTTGAGTACATACCATATCATTCATGTCCCAATGATTGTATTCTATATACAGGTGAATATACAAAAAAAGAGATATGTCCAAAATGTGGGCATGACAGGTACATAGAATCGAATAACAAGGCTAAAAGACATGATCCTCCTCATAAGATATTGAGGAACATGCCTATAATCTGAAGTATTGAAAGGCTATTTCATTGAAAATAACTAGCTATGTTGCAGGGATGCTATGCATCACATCAAAGTGAGGAAGGAACATTGCAAATCCCAACATATTCAATAGACATGAAGCATATAGAGGATACATGGCCTGATAAATTCAAGGATGAAGTATTCAACCTAAAATTTAGCATATCCATTGATGGCATCAACCCATATTCCCAAACAGACAACACGTGTATTGTTTGTCCTGTAGTGGTGATCAATAACAATACCCCGCCCCCCCCCGATGGTTGTACGTAAAGAATTAACATCTTATCTTGGATCCTATAGTCCCTAGTAGAAGACAAGTGAAGAATATCGATGCTTACCTACGTCCATTGATTGAATATTTTAAGGAATTAAGGGAAGGGTTATAGGTATATGATGTATCGAGACCCATCCCATAAGAGAGGAGTTTTATGTTGTATGGAATATGTGCGTACACCACACATGATTATCCAGGGTTGGGGGTCTGCTTAGGTAAACATGTGATTTGATTTGCTTATATTCAAAGAAATATATTTTTTGGCATATTTAATTCATTGTGACTATCTTGATCTTAAACAATGACAATGTGATCTGTATACCATAAAATCACAGGTATTTTAACAAAAGGTTATCATGGATGTAAATGTTGTGAACATTATATTAAATCTAGGTGGTCCAAATACCTATAAAATCCAGTGTACGAATTCTCTAGGGTATTCCTCCCATAAAACCACCATTATAGAATAGCAACATCTTCTTTCGATGGCAAACCAGACAGAACCCAAAAGCCTAAAACAATGACACTGACTGACTGGATTAGGGAATACAATAGAGAGAAGGAGAATAGAATTGCATAGATGTTCAATTCAAATGGGGAACCTATGTTTGATGGTCCTGAATTCTTCGACACTTATAATGAGAAAATGCCCAAGGGGATGAACATGGAATCAATATTTTCTGAGATCCCATATTGGGAGAATATTAATATTTCCTACTTACTCAGGATTCCATGCGTATATTTAAAAATGTTTCATGTTCTTTGTGGCATCACATATCATCCAAAAACAGTAACAACTTGAAAGTCATGAAAGTTCTTATTTCCTCAAATACTAAAAAGAAGCATTGGAAAAGACAAGATAATAGAGGAGATGATGGCCACTCTTTTTCATTTAGAAAAGGGGATGTCCCATGGATTTCAAAAAAATAAGATCTTAATTTGTCAAAGGAAATTATATTAGGCGTAAAGGTGCCTTGTTATGGGTCTTCTCTATGACTCTGCTTCACTACAGACAAAAATTTGATGGGTTTGAAACCGCATGACTATCTCAACCTTCTAAGAGTATGCATAATGTAAAAAAAATGATTTTATTAGTCTATTATATATTTTATCACACAAGTTAAAGAGAAATTAATTGTTTATGTTTACTTTGTAGTGTCATTATCCATTGTTTGTGTGTGAGTGTGTGAACCGCGACTTTCCTGATGACCTGCGGCATGCGATATCTAGACTATCTGCATTTGTATGATGGATCACATCAAAGGAGATTTACATTGATAGCAGTCCTCGGTGGTGTCAAGAGATAGAAAATATTTTTTGTATGTTTGAGAAGGAACTACCATCAAATTTCATGGACTTGCAGATTCATCTTCTAATTCACCTAGTCGATGAAGTTGAATTAGTCGGGGTGGTATCATGTCGTTGGATGCTCTTCTTGGAGAGGTACATGAAAAAATTGAAGGGACTTGTTCGAGAGAGGGAAAAACCCGAGGGGTCTAAGGAAGAGAGGTACATAGTATATGAGTCGTTCTATTATGCCAGTGAGTACATCAAGCAAATCAATGACACACTGGACACAATGATTTAGGATAATGAATATGATGGGGACAAAAGGGAAGGGGAGTTACTGGAAAGAAATGGAAACATGTGCTTAAGAAGGAGTAAGTCACTTATATTTTGATATTCACCTTTCCACATTGTAACTATTCACAACAAACTTCAAAATTTATATTTCATCCCATACGTACTGAATGTGTTTTTGTTTCCATGAATACAATAACAAATCCAGAAATTAATGCAATCAATAAATTCATTCTTTAGAACATAGAGGCAACATAATCATGGGTCGCATTGTATGAAGAGAAAAGGAGGAAATGGGAAACTGACAAAAAATAATTCAGCTAGTTGCATGGTAGAAGCACGCCTTTTCTAGATTGTTTAAAAGAAAATATGCCAGTGATCTATCCCCATAGTTGGGTTGCAGACCAAGTCAGAGAGAAATATGGTGCATCCGGTCGTTACTCGCCTGAAGAGGAGGATGTGCTAAACAATGTGATTGGGTGCAACAACTTGGTAATAAAATATTTATGTACATTTTTAACATTATAATGCAACTTTGAATTGGAACATCTATATTTAATATATTAGTGCTTGGGTTTTTAGACATATGACACCATCAATTGTTAAATTTTCCTACATGTGCATTCATTCCCATATATCTGGGCTTATAAACATAATTTTCACACCAAGGATGTAGATTATGGGAATGTTACACAATACTGTGGAGTGGAAGTCAAGTTCAACCAATTTACTCATGCTAGCCACCATGATTTAAACCTGATAGGAGGGATGTTGGGTTATGTCAGAAAGATACAAGAGATCATTCAAGAGGACTTCTCATCTTTCCAATGTATTATTTTTAGGTTCATGTGGTGGGACACATTCAACATGAATGACGTAAAGGAAGATCGTGAGAGTGGGTTGATATGTATCAACTCTAGAATGATGTGGGATGAAAGTAAGGGACTGCATCCAAGTGTTATTTTCACCAGATGTGTTGGATAGATATTGGTGGTTCATATTAAGACATGACCCTAGATCTAAACATGTTCTTGAGAACAATAGTGGTAGCATGCCAAACGAGGAAAATATGAGGGTGATGGAAACAAGGATTGATATGTACATGTTTTATTTCATCATTTATAGATTGATATATCATTTTTTTACTGTTATATTTGATTCTCTAATTATATTGTTTGTTTTTCATGTTATGATGGTGTAAATAGAAAGTTGATTACTAGATGCAGTGACGTTTAAACTGTTTTCAGTTGGTTAACAACCAATATTATGCAAAATATGGTTTATGTCTTTGAAGTAATTTATGCTTGTATGGAATGATTATATGTCATTGTCCAAGTTACTCGTATTATGTCGTATGTATACATATAAATACAACATGAAAACAACTTACATGATTCAATTTTAATTTATTTCAGTGAAAGTAAATGCTAACAATATATTCTTTTGGAGTTGAGGGTGTTCTCTAGTTTCTATATTAATATTGCAATAATGCTTGTATTTTATGATGTTTTTGTTATGAATAATGTTAAGAATTATACTTGAATTAATTCTATGGCATTTTTGTTAGACTAATGTAATAATTTTTTTATTATATGATTAGATTATGTCCAATTAATTTATGGCCTTGATAACAATGTAATTTACAAGAAAATCTAAGGTGGCCTCTAATTTCTCCATCAATATTTGTATTCTATGATGTTTTTGTAATAAATTATAATGATAATGATTATAATTGCATTAACTTATGACATTTTTGTTATAATGTTTGCAATTTTTTTTGAATGACAAAAAGACAGAAAAACATATTTTAAGGATGGTCTAAGAATGGAATCTTCTTTATGAGAAAAAAATGGCTTTAAGTAAATATGATATATTAATTAAGTTGGATTGAATTTATGCATCTTTATATTTCTAGGAGGTTGAACTCCATCTTAGAATTGGCTGAGATAATAAGGATTTATATGAAGTAGTTAACAAGTTAGATGTGTGCTTAGTATTTATTCACCTTATTTTATTGTTTGTAAATAGGTACGTAGTTTTGATTTGTAAATTAAATCCATAGTTGTATATTTCACTAA
>LPNX010723634.1:20465-91292 GCA_001517045.1 Pseudotsuga menziesii
GATGAATCTATACTATTTTATAAATTAGATTTATTCATTGACAAATTCAAATTACATGAATATTTCATATCTTAAATATTGCATAGATTTGAAATTATTATTCAATTAAAGATATTTTAATGTTATTAAATAAAATTTGCAAAAAATAATATTAGCAAAGTAATACAACAATCCTTTAAAAATAATAACAATATCACATCAATAATTAATTGCAATTTTTTGAACACTAGTTAGCTTTAAACCTCATTTCTAGAGGGTATAAAATGTGTTCCATGAATGTGAACTAAAGTCTTATTATATAGTGAAGATCATCATGATTAACAATAATTAATAAGTTTTGAGAATGCAACATTTGGATTTACAATTGAGAGAAAATGTTGTTCTTTTAATTAAGTATTTTTCTTTCTTCCAATTAGATCTTTGATATTTGTCATTGTAAAGTGAGTTATTGTCAAAAAAAAATGTTCAATAATAAATTGATAGATCATATTGATGTTCATATTTACATTTTTTTGTCATGTTCATATTCATATATTATAATAATATTACATGGTGATACTTGACTTTTTGTTATGATGTTTGTTAATGAGAGTTATAAATTAAACAATATTCATTTATGTTTATCATTTTAATATATAATTAAGTGATACACAACATTATATGATAAAGAGTTAATTTCCTTATTAAAAATCATGTTATGATAGGTCTGAGAGGAGGAAGGATAGGTCCATTAAGATGAAGTTTATGGCCCTCTCTAAGCATCTCTAAAATAGAAATAGGTGTTGTATGAGTTTGTGGATGGTCTATCCAATGAGTATGACCGAAGGTTTGATCGACGACAAGTAGATGAGATGATGATGACGTAGGATAAGATGGAAGGTTGAGTAGAAGTATAGGGCTAGATGATGACGAAGGTGGAGGAGGAGAACATGGTGGAGGAGGAGGTGAATGAGACATTGAAGGTGGAGGAGGAGGTGCATGAGATGTCGAAGGTGGAGTGGGAGGAGGCAGATGAGATGTCGAAGGTGGAGGGGGTTGAAGTGGAGGCTAAGGATTACATGTAAAGGAGGAATCCAACTGAAAGCGTGCAACAAAAACATTATGCATCAATAACCTCATATGATGAGGGAAAATCCTCCATATCTCTGTAAGCTCAAGGTCATTACAAATATCATGTAGTTGCACAAGTTGTATACCTACATCAACCAACAATCTGTCTAACATGTCTGCCACATCCTAAATATATCTATCTTAGGGCCTACATGGACGATGGTTAGGATGTCTACCAAACACCTTATGTGGGTTGACATGATCTTGCTCCTCCATATCCTCATCATCATGAGCAAGAGTAGGTTACCCAACCTTTGCATCCAATATGACAATATCTGCAAATTATATAGTACATAGTAATAATTAGAAAAATATTATTAAAAAATTTAATATTTATAACATATTTAATTTTCATTAAGTACAAATATAATAAAATTCAAATATAGTAATTTAAACATAACATTAATATTACCTCTCTCATTAGGTGGCTCATTCGGTGTGAAGAATATCTCCAGGCACCCTCTCCACTCCATGCCAGCATATGGATATGGCACCATGTCAAGTACATGGTCGTCCTCATTGGAAAACATCTCCAACACATATGAGGTGATCCTAGTTGGAAACTTAGGTTTCCCCCTCTTTGGGACCATCTTCCCCCACATGTGCATATGCACCTCAATCATCAGCCTAGAAGATAGGTTCTCAAATGATGGCCAGGTGGTTAGAAACCTCTGAAAAAATAAACAAAAAAAAATTGAACCGAAATGACTACATGACATCTATCCAAAGCATAACAAAATTGTTGCAAAAAAATGATAGGCCACCTAATGCACCTAGGTCTCTGCACTAAAGAGTTAACATAATATAGTAAGGGGAAATTAATGCACTACACATGAGAATTGGAGTGTGAAAGTGTCATAAGGATAAGAGATAGGAACCTAACATACTATCAACTAAAAGTAGATATACAAAGCTTCCCACCACCCACTTGAAAATCAGACAAATGGACAACTACATCACTGATATATCTCTAAGAGTAAGCTAGGTGACTCTTTGTTGCAACACTAGTTGGGACATCAGAGAACTAGGGTAAATCCTCCACTATACTAGATATCCCAATGATGAAATAAATATCCTCCTTAGTAGGATGGAACCACTGACTGCCACCAACAAGAAATTCTTTCCTGCAGGGATCCCAACGTCGGATAAAATAACCATTGTTTCCCTTAAGGTATTTAACCTCCTGATAGAAATCCAGGAGGCTAACAATCCTCAATAGCTCTCTGGTCTGATTAGTAATGGGCGAGGTTACAAATCCCTCTGCCTCTCCCTGGATTCCAACTGTTTGACCATGGTATATTGGTCAATATGCTGATGTCTTGTTGAGCAACATGTCGTTGTTCATGCCTCTGTTTCACATATTCCATACAATTAAAATAATATTTAGTAACATAAATAATATTTTTTTGTGAAAAAATAAATACTTACAAGTAGTGTGCAATAACAATAGAAGCACATCGTAAGTGGTGCTTTATGGTCACTAATGCACTATTACGGTGCTCTACTACAACCATACTGCACCGATACTATATTTTCACATAATTAAAATTAATATAAACGATGCATCAAATATCCGATGCACATGTACAATTTATAAAATGGACCAAATGGTGCACCGAAATCATATTAGCGCACCGGTGCATCCCATTTTATGATTGCACCATTAACCATTTTTTATAAATGTAATTTCGGTGCGCCAATGTCATGTTAGAGCATCAACATTGGTGTATTGACATGGAATGGGTTTACCAACATTAATTTTTTCTAAAATGGTTAACGAATACATTGTCGGTGATTTCAATTCAAGTAAGCGCAACGTTAACAATGTGTTTTCTTCAACCAAATAAATCGTTTATGCACAACTATTATTTGAATTAAAAAAAATCACTATGTGCTTAAGAAATGTAAGAGCACCGCTAACAGTACACTCAAATCCCATGGACCCACCGTATGATTTATTTCTTTTTTTATTATATAATGTTAATTTGTGCATTTGTTATATTAAAGAGCACCGTAAAGCCATGTGTATCTTACTGGTGCGCCTAGGCCATGTCATAGCACTGAAAACGATGTCATAAATTGACCTAGGTGCATTGGATAATTTAGCTATTTTTTAAAAATAATTTATGTTTTATGTTTACTCATGTTATATTTTATTATGTCTTTACGGATGTGTGGTGTGTTTGAGTTGTTCATCTTGCACCATTTACGGTGCACTTGTAAAAATTTACAGTGTGCATCGAAGTCCAGTGTGAGCTTAATGGATTGAACACACCGCACATAATTTTTTTAATTTTTAATTTTAAATACAAAAATTAAGGATTCGATCAAAAAATTAATCCACTAAAAAATTAAATTATGAGGTAAGAAACAACTTACTTGCTAAATGCGCCTTCAGGGAGGCATCTTGTGGTGTATGGAAAATTTGAATTTTGACCATTGTTTGTCAAAATCCAAACTAACAGAAACAACCAATACGGATGAATATTGTTTCCACATGGACCACGGATGTCAGGGCATCCAAGTAGGTAAGCTTTCGCACCAGCGGTCTTGGGAAAACACACACTGATAAGTGGTAAAAATGAATTTTACTTCATGACTTGTTTTTTATTAAACCCTGTTCTGGTGCGTTTCAGATGAAGTGCACCAATGCATGCTGAAAACTTCGACACATCAGTGAATATGGGTTTTTCTTAATTGACATTTTTTTGGTGATTTTTTAATGTTTGCGCCTACTACATTTTGAAAAGACAAACGCACTAGTGCTTATATTACAAAGACGGACTGTTAATCAAGGTTTGTAATTGCAATTTAAACAAAACTTGCAATGAAATTCTATATAGTAGAATGTGGTGCGTTTATTTATTAAATAAGCATCGGTGTGTTTAGGATTATTGTGTGCACCGAAATTAGATTTCTTATTAAAACATAAATTGAAATAGAGTATTTAAAAAAAATGACGGGTTTTTGGTGATTTTTAATGTTTACACCCAGTGCATTTGGAAATGAAAAATGCACCGATACTTATATTATGAAGACACATTGTTAATCAGGGTTTTTAATTACAATTTAAACAAATTTTGCAATGAAATTATGTATAGTAGAATGCAGTGCGTTTATTTATTAAACACATACATTTGTGTTTCGGGTTATCATGCACACTGGTATTAGATTTCTTATTAAAATATAAATTGAAATAACAGTGCATTTAAGAGTATTAAATACACCAGGTTGTTATACTATAAACACACCAGTGCCTTTAATACATATAAATGCACATTTGAATGGTTTTGTAAATAATACGAATTTTTTAATTAATTTTTTGTTGATTTATATTTTTTCTTGGTTTCGATGTGGTATCATTTTGGTCCACACCAGTGCGACATAGTATGTAACGCACCAGTGCGTTTTCTTTGGAAACATACCGATTGAAAAAATCCTCTAAACCCTCTGCTCGCTCACCTCTGCTAGAAACCTCCGCTATAAATGAATTTTCAGCCTTTTTATTTTTATTTTTTATGGGCTTCCGCTATAATCTCTTCTAGAGGGCCTTTTCCTTATACTGATTTGATCTTATGCGTTTTCTAGAAGAATTAAAATGTATTAGATGGATATAAAATCAAATTTGCTAAATGGATAATTAGAATAATAAGTCTACATCGAACAACTAGAGGGGTTCCAACTATCATAAATTGGAGACTATGTTTGCAGGTTAAAGAAAGCTCGGTATTGCCTTAAGCAAGATCTTAGAACTTAGTACTCAAGATTGGATAGGTACTTACAACAACATGGTTTCAGAACAGGAAATGTAGACAAATATCTCTATATAAAAGTGGATCCAGGCAACATGATCATAATTGAAGTATACATTAATGACATTATATTTGGAAGTGATGACCACATATTGAATCATAAGTTTTTCAAGGATACACAGAGTGAATTTGAAATTTCATTACTTTGGAAGTTAATTTTCTTCTTTGGAATCTAAATATCTTAGATAGATGATGGTATTTTCATTTCCCAACCAAATTACATCAATGAAATGTTGAAGAAATTCAAAATGGAAGACTACAAACCTGTAAGTACTCCTATGGTCATTGGTTGCAAGCTAAGCAAAGATTATGAATCCAAGGAAGTGGATTAGAGACTCTACAGATCAATGACTTGTAGTCTACTATATGTGACAACTTCAAGAACATATTCCATGCAAGAAATTGGAGAGGTTGCAATATTTCAACCAGCTCCAAAGGAAACTCATTTTCTAGCAGTAAAAAGGATCTTTAGATATCTTAAAGGAACAATAGACTTTGTACTAAGGTACCTGAAAGGAAATAAGTTGACTTTGGTGGCCTACAAATATGCATACTTGGTAGGAAGTATTTATTAAAAAATAAGTATAAGTGGGGAAGCCTTTTACTTGGGTGACTGTTTAGTGTGATGGTTGAGTAAGACATAATATTTAGTATCCTTATCCATAACAGAAGCATAATATATTGCAATAGAAACGTGTTGTACTCAAGTTTTCTAGATGAAGTAAACTTTGTAAGACATGCATGTGAAATATGATGAGTCTATTACGATACTCTCTGACAACATGTGTTATAAAAATCTCCAAGAATCTAGTGATGCATTCCAAGACGAAACATATTCCTATTAAGTTTCACTTTATATGGGAACAAGTCACAGAAAAGAACACCAAGTTGGATTATATTGGGACAAAGGAAAATGATGCATATATCTTCATAAAGCCTCTCCCAAGGGAGATCTTTGAGTATATTTGACAGAGTCTAGGAGTAAATTTTTCTCCAAATCTACTTCTCTTGGAATGGATAAAGAGATTCAACTACTAGATCAACAACGAGTTCAATAAAATAAACTGTATCCATGCGTTTTTATTCAACCTCTATTACTGTTAGATTTAGATTAGTTTAACATACTAAAGGTATAATATTTACTATGAGGTTACATATTAATCACACAATGTAGTACTTCTAAATTTTCTGTGTACTCTACCCCCCTACTAATTATAAATCATGTTGGATGGAATGTACTTAATTGATCCCTATCCTTTGAAATGTGAGTAACAAAAAGAGGGATTTTGTCAAGTGTTGGACATGGTGGGGGATCATAATATGCGAGCTAATAAATGGTGATGAAATGATAATCATAATATTCAACAAAAAAAATACAACAAGATCACAAGGGGAGACACATTGTCAAGGGTAGTTACCCTTTTCCATTGATGTCAAAGGGGAAAAGAGAGATCAAAATCATGACACCAGGGAGCATAATGATAGGGGGAGTATGATGGTTTCCATCAATGAAAAAAAGGGATGTTGTTGAATAAGTTTTTCATTGATGTCAAAATCCAATATTAAGTGTATATAACTCCAAAGTGGTCCTCTTATAGTGTGGCTATTAAGCATGGCCGTCACGGGATGAGATAACATGCGGTTGGTTGCACATGTCCAATTTGAGTTGTATGCAAATGGAGAAAGTGAAGAAGACCATAAAATAATGATGGTGTCTTGAAGAAGAATATTCTAAAGTGATGAAGATGTGTCCACAAGAAATTCCCCAAAAATGGGGTAATGACACCCATATACAAAGGCCTTTAAGATGTATGGAAAAGATCTAAAAATGAGGGTCTTGAAGTGCCATACAAATGCTTGAAAGTTTTCCTAAAAAGAGGGTAAAACATCCATAATAGTCATAAAGGTTCTTGGATTTTCCCTAAAATAAGGGTGAAACAACCCTAGAAGAAACCTTCTAAAGTGTTGTTTAAATTAAGGGAATAGGTAATCCCTAAATAATTCTCCTTAAAACGTGTCCTAATTAAGTATAGGTCGACCCTATTAAAGTACCTAATAATGTATAAATAAGAGGAAGAAGAGCTTCACTTGGAAAACAAAATTTTCTCCCTTCTTATATATATATAACACAGTCCAAGAGTGAATGGAGAAAAAAAATTCCATCCAAATGATAGTTTATTGTGAAGCAAAGTTTCAACCTCTTAAAGCAAAAGTTAGGGTTTCTTTTATGTGTGGAGAATGACCTTTTGTTCTCTAGTCTGAGGAAATCCTAAGGAGAAGTTTACAACAGTAAAATAAGTAAAGAGGGTGAGTTTGCACCAGTGAATAAGGTAAAAGATACAAAAATAAATAGGGTGAGTTTGCAGTAGAGAATAAGGAAAAAAGTACAACAATAAAGAGGGTGAGTTTGCAACAGCGAATAAGGGAAAATGTACAACAATAAAGAGGGAAACATTGCAGTAGTGAATGAAGGATAAAGGTATGGTGAACTATGACAACAATACAATAGAAAAACAATGATCTAAGGTAGATCTAAGACATATATGAAGCAAAATTTGTGACAAGTCAAAGACATATTTGAAGCATGTTCAAAATCTTATTTAAAGGAAAATGTCAAAGAATGATTGAAGGCCATATGTATGTAAGTACACTTAGCATTATTTATTTGAATGAGTTTATATGTTATGTGGCTACTATCTATGGATACTTAGCGAATTGGTTTCTACTCCTATTTGATGCTTTTTATATGTCTTGACATGTTGTTTTGTATGTTGTAGTTTGAATCTCACTTGTATGAGAGATTTTCCAAGAAGTATTAGGAGGAAATGGAGCAGGTATGAATAGTTTTTTGAACAGTGATAGTGACAAAAAAATGACAATATAGTGACAGTGATAATGATAGTAACAGTGTAAATACAATAACAGTGTAAATACAATGATAACAACAGGTTGATATTGTTCTTCATATTAGGGTGGCAAGGACAAGAGATTGAAGTCTCCTTCAGGTTGGTTCCTGAGAAGTGTGAGTTGGTGCTCACAAGGGGGATGATGCATTTTTATAGTTGGTGCTAGAAAATTCAAGGAGTCGGTGCCTCCTTTGTGTTGGAACACACACAATTGATTGTACTCTTTATAAATATAAGAAAAACATTATGTGGTTTTCTCCAGTTTCGGTTTCCATGTAAAATATTTGTGTATTGTGTATTTATGCTTATGTGATTTATTGTATGTTATTTGGGATGCAATTACAAGTCTGAGAAGTAATAAGATTGTTTAAATTAGTGAATATCGATTCATCCCCTCCTAGTATTCCAACAGTTTTATATCAACATTCCTCACCTATTATACATCAAAGAAGGAGAGCACCTTTATCACTACTCACTATTTATGTACTTATTATTCTATATTTGCAATTGTCTTTGATATAAGTGTTGTAGGGAGAAATAATTAGGGTTTGTGATGAAACTCTATAGGAGACATGAATATTAATGCTAGCCTTGGGGATGAGCTTTGGTCTTAGCACTTTTGTGATGCAATTGACAAATACCTAAGGTTTGTGTATGTTATCCCTGAAGCAAGAAAATGGGGTGCTATAGAAGTATTGGAGCTTGCAGGTGTGATTCTTAGGTTGAAGAAGACTTAGATCCTATGTTGATGTACTCTTGATATTCCAGTGTAACAATCTATTGAGGTATTGTTGCTTGCATGATGGAAGAGAAGAAGATATAGGATTTTTGGGATGCATACCTTAGATTGACAAGAAGGATGGTAAAAGAGAGTTCACTCGCTCATTATATATTTTTGGTGAACATGCATTAATTATTTTTCCTTTTGTTGATGTAAGGGAGTGTTGATCTTGAAAGTGGTATTCTCAACCTAAAACCCTAACAAAAATTCTCCTAGACAATTACAAATATAGAATATGAGTACATCAATAATGAGTAATGAAAAAGGTGTTCTCCTCCCTTTATATGTTCAACAAGCTCAACCTCCCATGAGACTAACCAGGAAGAGGCATGAATGTTACCCTTGATTATTAAGCATCCCAAGGATGTGTAATGAAATACTTAATGTGTTAAACTTTTAAGAATAAGAGATTCTCTCTTGATTTTATCAGTATATGATTTTTCGTGTTTTTTATTTTAAAATTATAGAAGCTAATTAAACCTTGAAAATATTAACAAAAATAAAACATGTGAAGTGGGATGCTAAAAAAGAAATTGAATTAAATTAAAAATAAATTGAAGTAAATTAGAGTTGCAAGAATTCACATGACCAATCATTTTAAAATATTTATGCTTTGAAAAAATGCTCTTATTTATTGAAATAAAGTATAACTTGCAATGAAAAAAATACAAAATAACTATAGATATCAAATAAGAAAATATTTTATTAAAAGAGTTAAGAGAGAGGAAATTCTAGGAAAATGCAAAAGGCAATAATATATTCTTGTTAAAAGAGAACATTCCACAGGAGATTTCTGCTCTTACAATGTTTTACATGCCTCTATGAAGGCTTGGACCTAAGAAAGCTCAAAAAATTTCCAAACGTTTACGAGATCATGCACAAAAAATCCAATAAACATGGCAGCAAAGTAAAGCACACTTTAGGACAAGAAATACAAGTCAAGATGACCTTTAAGTCTTTTATATGCATATAATGTCACTAATTATCACCAACACAAGATGTGGAACTCATAAAACAACATCCATGCATAGAATAACAAAGTACCTCTTTAATTAGAAACATAATTTTAACTTTACTTCATCATCCTCTATTACATTATACAAACTGTCCCTAAGTCAACAAACAAAGTCAAAGCCTATAAAAAAACAAAGTGTGGAATGAGAATGAATGTTGAAGTTTGTAGTGAAGATAAGTGCTTCTATGTTGGATTGTGGAAGTATCCTCAAATTCTAACTCTCTTTTAAAAGTGATCTTTATAATACCTTATGTAAAAGGTCAATTAGCCCATGGTATTGGAGGACCCATGGTATTTGAGTGTCCATGGTATCGATCCTATGGTATTTGCATAAAGTGAATGTCATAAGAGTCTGAGGGGGAGTTAGTGAGGCATATCACGGTTTTTTATCAATGATTGATCAAATCTAAGAGAGGGATTCTCGTAGAGGATTTGGAGTGAGTGATTCATTCAAGATAGGATTTTTCATATTGTTGAAGGTTTGGGAACAATTGAAGCATGGGCGATTTGAGAGTCTAATCTAGTATGTTATATCCATAAACCTGAAATTGTAAGTATTGTTAAGAATACACGATAAAAGACATAGTATTTATTGGTTTTCCCCAAGCTTTTGGGTTTCTAGGGTAAAATATCTTATGCAATTGTGTATGGTATTGTTTATTTTATTTTGGTGTGCATTAGTAACCTATGTGTTGTAATTTACGATCTAGTTGTTATCTACATTATAAATTCGAGTATAAAAACCAATCGATAAATTGCAATCATGTTTGTGTATTAAAACTTAACATGCTGTTAGAGTGGGTTATCTGAAATAAATACAACATAATCTCAGAAGAAGAGTGAAGGGCTTAACCCTTTATTCCAATGTGAGGATCTGTAGGTATCGAATTTGTACTAGATCTATACAGTTCAATATGGATGGATAATGTAGGGATAATTTGACAACACTAGGATTTGAGGAATCTATTGGGATAGATTTGGTGACATAATGGTTGAGCTACAATTTTTTTTTCATAAGACTAGGTTATAGGATCTGCGGGGATTGCAAAAGATTTTATTGTCGTGTGGATTTCCGTATCTGGATAGGATGTCCAATAGGTTGAGTATAGATGACCAATTTTATGGGGAATCCACCAGTGGTAGGGATACCTCACAAGATTAGAAAACTATATAATTTGAGTATGAGCCCTCACTTGTCCCATTTATTTCTAGCTCAAAGTCCTTCGGTATGTGGTACATTGATAGCAGTGATTCATATCACATGACTAGAGTATGAGACTATTTAACTAGTTCATAGGATCATAGCTATGACTTCCACATTGATCTGGTGGAAAAATCCAAGTAAAGACTATTAGGAATAGGGAATGTGAAGTTTTAGAGGGAGTTTAGGAAAAAATTACTAGTGAAAGAAGTACTATATGTATCAGGGTTGCAAAAGAATATGATTCCAGTCTTAGTCTTGGAGGAAAAAGGGTTTGAGGTAATTTTATAGGATGGGAAATTTTATATCCATACTAAGGTGTCCAACTTGAACTTAGCGAAGGTAATTAGAGTTAGGAGCAACAAGTTGTATAGAAACCAATTCAAACCAACCAATGAATTATTGAGTAGTAGCAATGGTATTCACGATGGTGAGCTATGGCATAGATAGACGGAATGCTTGCATCATGGAGCACTCAAAGTGATTAGGGAATTAGTGTTTGGTTTTCCCTCTTTCAATACATACCATCACAGTGTATGCAAAGGGTGTTCTAAGGGTAAGTACACTAAGACTTCCTTTCCCAGGAGTGATAACAAGTCCAAGCAGATCTTGGATTTGATCCATTCATATATTTGTGGTCCCATTTCATACATGTCCATTGGAGGGTCCATATATTATGTGAGATTCATTAATGACCATTCCTAGAAGACCTAGATCTATTTCTTGAAGATCAAGGAATATAGAGAAGTCTTCAGATGGTTCCAAGAGTTCAAAGTTGTAATATCCTAAACCAATATATTCTGATATTGCATTGGATTGTTGATGTATTTGTTGTTTGTTCATGTTTTTAGTACTCACAGTTTATAAAAATAGATTTGCATGTATTTCATGAAACCCATAAATAATAAAAAATAGATCTACAATGAAATAAACATGGAATCAAAGCATGAATGTACAAATACGTTGTAGTGTAGTAGGCCAAGCTAATAAAATAGACTTGTAGGTCATGCACCAAATCTAAGGCCCTGAGGTTGTTCTTCCTCATTGGATCAATTCTCCCATGCAAAGTAATACATCCTCCTATGGTGAGAGATCAATAGATATGGCTCCAAAAATTTCCAAAAGAATCCCAAGAATAAATTATGGGATCAATATCAATTCTCCCAAGGAATGATGTGAAGAATAACACCTCCAATATTTAGATGAATGTGCCCTTATGATATTTGTAGGAAGGAATGGGCCTTTGGTGTTGGATTAAGGAGAATGCATCCTCCCAAATATGCTAGATCAATACTTTGTGTGTGCAATAGACCTCCAATGTGCCTCAATGTGAAAGATAATGAGTATATCGTTACTGATAGCTAGATGATTCGCCTATGAAAGGAATCCAATAGTAATCCCTCAGTGAGAGACAATGAATAGGACATCAAGATATATAGAGTGATGCACCGTCCACAATTATTTATGCCTGGATTCCCTTGAATCCTTCCAAGAATAATTAAGATGTTGAAGTTTTGAGGCTCGAATGATAGATATGAATGACCTATCCTCTTTAATTGACTAGGATGAACAAGTTTCATTGCCGAAATCAATGATGGCAAAGGAAATTCACCCTAAATCCTAAAACAACTCTCAAATATCTCAGTTTGAATATCAATGATAAAAAATAACAACGGATGCCCTCAAATTCAATTTGATCCTTTTTATTCTTTTGACATGTGTAGGACACATGCAATTTAAATTATGCGGGAATGCAACTTAAATGATGAGTGTCACGTGCATTTTGAATTATACTCTGGATGTCTTGCATGTCACTTGATTCTGCTTAGATGGTTCTTATTACCCGCTAAAGACTAAGAATCACTCTGCATGTTGTCCTTTTATCTCGTGTGGCATTAGTAATTAGTTAATTCCTTATTTATCAATACTTCCTAAAACCTATGGGAATTGAATATGTTATAGGTTTGTTTCTTGTTGCTCAATAAGGAGAGGACATTACAGTCCTCCATGCTTGAAATTGCTTGTCCTCAAGAAATCTTCGACCCATATACCGAACAATCTTTCCATGTACTTTCCTATTCGATGTCATCAACTACTCTATTCCCTTACTGGGATGCTATTTATTTATGTTAGAATAATCAACCCATAGTATTTACCCACTTAGACATTAATTCATTTATTTTTGTCTTATTTTCCTAGTCCATGAGTCCCACCATGTGCAAGTTGCTAATTGCCTATCCATAGAGGTCAAACTTGCCATCTTTGACTCATGTAGCGCTTGGGAAAGCCTTAGGAATCAAATCTGCTTTATTCCTGGCCTCCTAGGCGCCTATCTGCTTTTTCTGCTTTATTCCCTGCTTTTTCAGTGTTTTAAGGCACATAGGAAAGCAAGACTAGGTGAGGTGAATCAGCTTTGTTGCCTCTTCCTCCTCCACTCTTTCCTCCATGAAAAAGCATGTATGAGCTGCCATTCCACCACTCATTAGCTTGCCCATGCACCCTTGCCAATTTGTGAGCCTCATGACAGATTTGGGATCAGCTTTTTACACCTATGGAGGATTTGCCTATTTTGGGTAAGCCTGCTTTATGCTAGCTTTGGATGCCTCCTTATGCATTCGACCTATTGATGTATTCTATACATTCAGCAACCTATGTTATTACAGGGTTGGCTATTGTACACTGAGTTAATATAATTTTGTGTTACAGCTCCATATTCAGTCTCCATTGTTGACAATTTTGCATGATCAATTGTAATTTGTTGTGAGTGAAATTAATCTATTGCTGGTTAGAATTTCTACAATTTATTTGATTTTACATTTCTTCTCACTGATGCTCTATATTCCTTCCTTTTGCCTCCTTGGGAACTTATGAGGATTGAAAATCCTGGTTTTGTCTCCCCTCCCAAACTCACTGGTGTGTATAACACCTTTGTTTGGAGGTCTAACCAGAGAATTACTCTCACACCACTAGCCCCTTCTTAAATCCTTATGTGTTGGAGTTGGTAATTTTTTCATACAAGTCTTGTACTCCTGCCTAAATATAGTTGTCCTTCCCTTTGTTGTGACTGACCTTGAATATTCAATGGGAATCTCCCTTAGGACCACCCTTTTCACATCTAGTACTAGGAACTCCATATCCAGTGTTTGGTAAGTTGTCGAATATTTCCAGATTGAGTACAACCGTTGTACTCCCAAAACAATGCTTGTGCCTGGTACACCCACCACATAAAAATTTTTGACCAAGGTATAATTCCCAAGTTGAACCTACAACTGCATTCCATCATTTTATTTCCATCCATGGCATTGGTAAATATCTCAAAGTCATCAGTGGGAAATCTCTTCCTCACAACCCAAGATGAATCTATGAAATTTTGAGTTTCCCCACCATTAATCAAAGCAATGGAATCTGAAAGTAATTCGATAAGGTGTACCTCCATTTAACCAAACACCAGTGGCTTGGTGCCCATGTCTCTTTTAAGTTCAAACATAAGTTCTTCCTCCTCAAATATCTATGTGTTTCCTCACTCACTTTGTTCTTATCCAACTGTTCCTTATGAGGAGATTTCATTCCCTTGTTTCTGGAGGATTGGTGGGTTTTAGTGGATGCTTACTCTTGGAAACCAAATCTTGAAAGTCATCATTTTTGCCGATGACATCTTGCATATTGACCGGCTTACATGCCTTCACCCAACCACGTAGTGGCTCAACTAGAGCCTCTATAAATACCATAACAAACAGAGCTGTAGATATACTCGTCACCATCACTATGATCCTCTAAAATTCTAATACAAAGGATTTTGAGCTACCTATCTTATAGATGTTAGATAACTCTCTAAAAAGAACCTCAGGATCCTTCCTATAAAATCGTTCTATGAGCCTCTGTGTCAATTCTGTGTAAGATGTGATAGTGTTGTGACCCAACATCACCAAACCATGGTACCACCACTCATGGGCCTCCCCATCTAAGTGTAGTGTATCCATTTTAATTGCACTTGTGTCTATCATCGGGTTGATTTGGAAGTAGGTGTATAACTTTTGTACCCAAATACTTGATGAACAAATGGATACCCCATCAAAGTTGGGGATAGTTAGCTTCCCCATTGTATGATGTAGGTCAAAGTTCTGATTAAATTCCCTAGTGAAACCTATTTGCATGTTCCTACTTTTCATATTAAAAATTCTGAGAAGGTCATGGCTGAGTGAAAATAATCTCCTAACGCCTCGTACTCTTCTAGATAAGCCCCACATGGCTCATTTGACTCTGCTTGTGCTATTGGTCCTATTCTTGTGATTGTTATCACTAAAAATATACCTCAGGTTGTAAGAAGTCAATCTCAAGGTAACCACAAAACCAAGCTTTAGGAAATAAAGTTGGCTTCTTTCTCTTCGGAGAGGTGTCTCTCAATGGTTGTTTAACAAGGCTAGATATGTAAATAAAATAAAGAATCAGATTGTGTTGTTGGTTGAAACAAGGAAAGTAAACATTGGGCTATGGAGTCAAAATATATATTTATGAATCACAATGTTCTTTGTATGGAAACTTCTACAAAGGCAAGATAGCTATTCAATTACAGTCAAAATGCTTTAGTCTGGTGTAAAGGAAGAGATACTAAACATTCCATTAACATGGGCATCTATGAGAGATGAATCCAGTGCTAACTTTAGTGGAAAAGATTGGTGAATATACGAAAAATAGCATTCATACCATATACATATGGATTATGAACCATTAAATACTCATTTCAGACATGAGGGAATACATAATGAAAGGTAATAATAGGAAAACATTCACAATAAGAAAGAAAAAAACAGACTGTAATCACGAACAACACATGAATCTTTGCAGAAAAAGGCCAGCATTCGGCTCTTTAATTTATTAAAAATAAGTCTCAAAGTACATAACTCAGCTCTTACAGGTTCCAACCCTTTTTTCATTGCATTCAGTGGTTCTTATACAATTTCTCCATGAGCTGAAATAATAGTAAAAAACTGCTAAAAATAGGAATAACCGCCTTTACATGTGTCATTCAACACTTATTAAATGCTAACTGATTCTAGAAAGTAAACTAAATTCCTAATAATTATTCTTCAACAACAAATTCTCCATGATCTTCCATGTTTTCAACCATGCAACGTGTACTTGGCCCTTCCAAATTTTTTCACTGTCTTCCATTGGTCTGCGGATGGCAATTCCAATGTGGACATCTCCTTTGATAACATGAGCAATTCTATATGATCTCTGAATGAAATTTTTTGCAAGTGTACACAAGCTTTCTTGAAATTAAAGAACATTTCAAACTTGTCTCCCAGCTTGTCTACAATCATTTTTTTAGATAACAATTGGTTCATGTCAGAAAATTTGTTTGATCCAACTTGCATTGAATTAACTTGTCTTGATACTCCTTCTATGCCAGCATAGTGCCCTTCTCTTCCCAAAAGAATTGGAGTCCTTTCTTAAATAGAGGATCAAACATATCTCTAAAAAGATTTAATTGATGCACCATGATATCAATTTTGGCATGGACTGTGTCCAAATGTTGATACTTATTCACTACCTTTCTATCCCAGGTTATGATAGAAATTCTATCCTTAATATTTGCATTCTTCAAATCATCCTCTGTTAACCTATCCCAAAAATTTATGTCATTATTAGCATAATCAATAAGCTTCTTATGCAATCTTAACAGTTTCAGTGTAGCTTTCAACAAATCAATAAAAATGATGTCCCCAGTTTGCTTATGTAAATGTATCATATCCAGAATGGGGATGTTTTCTATGTTAATCTTCATCTCAACAACCTTGTTCTTGGTTTCAAAGGCCAAATTTTCCTTACTTCTGCATACAAATTCAAAGCTTCCCTTGAAGCTATATCCTTATTCTCCTCGTACTTCTCCAATAATTATGTCCTAGTTTTAAACTGAGAGGTGGAATTAGTCGGTGTATCAGCAAATGCATATTATTTTACCTCAAAGGCAGGCCCTATCACTTTCATATTTTTCTTACCTTTATCTTTTTTCATTTGGACAAGCTTCCCTTCTTCTTCAACTTTCTGCTTCTTTGGAGTCTTGGTTGTGTCCTCCTCTTCTGTATCCATAGCATCTGAGAAATCCCTTTTATTGGTTCTTTCAGAGAAGCTAGATAGTGGGGTGACTTTCTCATCTACTGGAACCAAGCTGGAGGTGTCAGGTTGTGGTGAAGTGACTTCCTTTATAGAAGAAGTAGAGTCTTCATGCATATCAATATCCCTTTGAGTCTCGTGGGGATAATATAACCAATTTGCAGCTTCTGGTAATCCTGCAACTTCAAAATGCTCAAAGGGCTTCTTTTTCTCTACCTGTCTTCTGATTGAGATGATGTGACGGGGTTCGTATTTTATAGCATCTTAAGTTAGGAACCCCATATCTTTCAGCAAACTTTCAATCATGGAAAGAGAATCTTTATTTTTAATGAAAAATGGACCCACTGCCCATGGAAACCTGATCTCAGTAGACTTCTTAAAATTCAATAAATGTTTAATATCCACTATTAACCTCTATCTAATCAATTCCATAGAGTCACACTCGAGAAGTAAAAAATGTAGGTAATAAATAAGGCTGATGAGCAAATCCATACAACCTGATTAATGTTCCTTGTTCAAAAAGAAACTAATCACCAATTCTTTGTTATGGAGAAAACTGCAAAATCTCTTTCATTTCTGGTAAAACCCTAGGTAATTTCTTCTGAAAAATAGCATTGTAATATTCAGACATGAGGAAATTCATAAACTTGTTGTAGTCCTTATTCATTTCCTCTGTAATCACCATTTCAGGAAATTCCAGGTTTTCCTCATTGAATGCCAAATTTTTTTTCAACAAATAGGATTGAAATCTGAAACTTTTGGTCTTGTGGAAATCCACTAGCTGAGAATGAATGTTCTCAGCTAAGAATTCATCAAATTTAAGGCATGAAAACTGTACCAAATGACTAGACTCTTCAAACTCAACTTAAAAAGTACTTAAAGTAAACAATAAGCTCATAAGGGGTTCAGTGATGTACTTGTCTGTATCTAACCCTAAAAACTGACTCATCGGGGTTATAACACACTGATTTTCCTTGTTAAAAAGGTTGGCATCCACAGGAAAAGGTTGGTTTTGGAGTTGTACATAAGGTTTAAAATAACTCTTAAAGAAGTCTTGTTTCTTTTCTACTGTGGAAGCTCTAAAATATTCAACTATGGACTCTTCATTATATTCTCTGGACTTCATGGTGAACTCAGCAGGAACTAACAAGGTATTTCTAATGACGAGAGGATTGACTGGGAAAACAATTTTTGAGCTAGTGGCATCCATAATCACTCTTTCAGAGGAAGAGTAATTAATGGCACACCAGTCAATGAATTCAGGAAAGTTTAGGGTTTGGTCCGTAGTAAAATAAATGAAAAATGACTGGTAGACATTGTGAATCTCTGTTCCCTGGTCCTTAAGAATTTTTAGCTTTTGTTTAACAACATCAATATGTCCATTGAGTAGTATAGTATCAAATAATTCTGCATCTTTTTCTTCAAACAACTCCTTAATTTTTTGATATTCTAAGTTCAAAGATTCTACTTCAATGGAGACAAAAGGCCTACCTGGTAGCTTGACAAGTGGCTTAAGGATGGTTGCTTCTGCACAGTCCTTAGATTTGGTTTTCCAATGCACGAAATAAACTAATGCCCTAATTCCACGTGCATTGTACTTTTATAATATTTTTTATTTTCATATCAGTCTTGCAACTTTTGCAGTGAAAATAGTTATTAGCCATCCATCCTGTATGATTCATCATGTGTCATCGATATTTCTGTCAGTTAAAATCTCCTGTTTCCCTACTTTGCAATGCTAGCCTCCCTTATCCTTCATGCAGATCACAAATTGCAAATTGAATTATAACCACTGATTTACCTTTGGATCAACCCCCATCATTGATTATTTGCATCTTTACTCACCTTTCCTTCCATTTCAAATCCCCTTATAGCTCGTACAATTTTCCTTTCCTAAATGATTATTCACCCTTGATCTAAAAGCAAATCCATCTAAGCCATTGAATTTCTCTTGACTTAACCAATTTCGTTGATTTCCCTTCAAACTTTGAGTGAGCATGTTTTGGTTGTGAAATGATCCTGGACCACTGATCTTCCTCTGACCAGTTCTGCACCCTTCATTCCTTGGGCGCTTTAATTCATTTTGCAAATCCGCCAATTTTCTTCTTCCTCGCACCTTCAACTTGTGAAATAGCTATCAACTATAGCTCTTAATCCTACCTTCATTTTGACCATCGAATGGTGCGGTCCCTACCAACTTTCTCAACTTTGGCAAGTTCATTTGTCAGTGCATATTCAATTTGCAAAATGCTTGTTGACCATAGATCAGGATTGGAGTTCAATCTAAGCTGCCAAAAGATAAAGCTCCTACCTGATTTCACAAATTCCCATCATAACTTACCCCTTTCTAGTTCTCATTTTGAAATTAATTTGGACCGTGGATCAAGAACTTGCCATGATCTCCATCATTCAACTTTGTTGGGCCTACTATATTTCGTAGATTCAGAAAGTTTATTTATTCATGCATGTTGTATATGTGAAATCAATGCCCGTCGTAGATCCTTTCTCCATCTGATCGTCGCCATTGAAAAATGTGGGCCCTTAAGCAATTTTGGAGATTTGAAAAGTTAGTTTTCCCACGCAAGTTGATATCGTGGAATGAACTTAAGCCATGGAGTTCTTTCATCATCTAATCTTGGTCGTTAAAACATGGGGGGGCTACATGATTTCACACATCCACCAAATTCATTCTCCTTGCAGGTTCTATCAGCGAAATATCCTGCAACCGTTTATCTGTTTCCACCTGTTCATGTGACAGTCGATTCTTCATGCAGTTTAACATCATTCCACCAATACCGAAATTCATTTAAACGAGGAATCTTACCTTTGTGAAATTATTTGAAACCACTGATTTTATTTGTTGTACATCCACACCCTCCATTTCTGTCACCATATAAGCCTGAGTGGATTTTCATTTTCAAATTCATTTGCAAGGTTAGAACTTAGGTTTTCAATATTTTTCCAAACCTATGAATAAACCTTTCAGAACACTTGAGAGACCCCATCAACACCCCTCTAGTTCATATGATGAAAAAATTTGCAGACCTTACTCTTCATTCCACTGGCCTAACCCCTTCCAACCATTTAGCTCAAAATAGTGCTAGCAGCTGGTTCTAATTGGGGATGCTATCCTCCCTACGAGGTAGCAAAGAACCCCGTGGTCCAGTGCCTAACTTTCAACACCTCAAATTTTTTTATTTATTTTTTCTGTATAAAAATAAAAATGAAGAAACAACAAAACATAGCTACCCCTCCAGATCTTAGGGCCTTCTCTGTGGGATTCAAATGATTTGGCTCACCATCTGTACTAGTTCAAAAATAAAGAAATATATACAGGATATAGTACAAAAATTACCTACTTCCATTAGGACAAGTAATGTTTTAGAAATATTTCTTTTACTGGACCTCCCTTCAGCTGAGACCCATCTTGATGCTGCAAAATGAATGCATTTTCCCCTCTATATGCTGCAATGATATATGGACCTGCTAACATATGATCAAACTTTCCATGCTTGTATTCCCTAGGAGAATGCCACTTCAAAACCAAATCATTAATATGAAATTGTTCTTCCTTAACCTCTCCATCAAAATTGTTCTTCATCTTTTCCTGATGTGTTTGCACTTTATCATAAGCTTTGTCCCTCATCTCATTCAGTTCAATGATTTGATTTATCCTTATTTTCATGTGATTTGGTTCATCCTCCTGGTCCTGCAACAATTTCATGAATGGAACTCCCAAAGATGCTGGAAAAACAAGTTCAGCTCCATATACTAACTGGAATGGTGACATCCCAATTGCTCTTTTTTTGCTGATCCTGTTAGCCCACAAATCATATTTCAACTTTGTATGCCAAGCCCTTTTGTCTTCTCCCAAACATTTCTTAATTATTTTCACCAAACTCTTGTTAGAAGACTCTGCCGTTCCATTTCCTTGTGGATAATAAGCAATATAATGATTGAGGATGATATGATATTTATAAAAGAAACTTATCATCTTCTTTGATTTAAAAGCGGTTGCATTATCTATCACAATCCTTCTGGGACAACCAAACCTAGACAAAATATTATTTTCAATAAAGTCCATAATCATAGCATCTATAGCTCTCTTGGTGGGTATTGCTTCAATCCATTTTTTGAAGTAGTCAGTTGCTGTCAGAATCCATCTATGTTGACCTGAGGAATTTGGATTAATTTCCCCAATGAAATCTAATCCCCACTATTGAAAGGGTGCCTCCATTGAAAGTGGATTAAGAGGAAGTGGAACCAACTTCCTCTCACCATCAAATATCTGGCACTGGTGACATGTAGTGGTCTCCTTATAAACATCATAAAACATTGAGGGCCAGTAAAAACCATCTCTCGAAATCTTATTTGTTGTCACCTTCCATGAATGATGCCCTCCACAATCTCCTTTATGGAAATCCTTCATTGTCTATTGAGATTCATGTTTCAATACACAATTTAATAGTACACCACAGGATCCTTCCAATACATGCACTGATTCAATATACAGAACTTTGCAGCTTTCAACTTCACATATCTTTCTCTTGTTTTACTCAACCCTGTAGGAGCTTGTAGATTGTGCAAAACATATACAATATTAGAGTACCATGGGGACATAGAAAAATTTGGAATTACCTATATCCCTGTATCAAGCTAGATTGAGTGATTGGACAAGAAATTAAGTTGTAAGTATTCACAATTAGAGTCTGTCATCATTTTTGCAATTCCTTTACCTTTGATCAACTTAGAAGGCTTGATTTCAGCATCGTACTCCAATAGTACAACAATCCACTTTTCTCTCTTCCATTCCGGATCTAGTTGAGTGAGGATACTCTTCAGCACATTACTTGGAACACATGCAATAATATGTGAATGAATAATATATACTCTGAAATGTTTCAAATATTTCACCAAAGCATATGCCTGATTTTCCATGATATCATACTTCAGTTCTCCATCTCTTAATACCTTACTGAAGAAAGCTATGGGCTGCTCAACATTCTGATTGTTCTTCTGCAATAAGACTCCAACAATAGTATGTTATGATGCATAAGAAAATATCAGAAAAAAATTTTATTGAAATCTGGGCTTACCAAAACAGGAGCTTCTGTGATGGCTTGTTTAATATCCTTGAAAGACTTTATGGCATCCACTTTCCACTTTAACTCATTCTCTTTCTTCAGCATGTTGGTAATATTCCTCAGTATTTCAGCAAAACTAGGAATGAAACTCCTCAAAAAATTTACCTGGCCAATGAAAGACTGTATTTCTTTCTTACTCCTGAACTCCTCAACCTTTAGAATTGCATTGACTCTTTCTCGATCTATTTTAATACCATATTTTGAGATGATATGTCCTAACAATTTTCCTTCTTCCAATGTAAAATTAGATTTCCTGGGATTCAATGATATGCCATATTTCCTGCATTTCAGAAAAAATTTCTCCAAGTGTTTGATATGTTCCATGTCAAACTTGGAATAAACAGTGATATCATCCATATAAACAACCACAAATTTATCTCTCTTATGCAAAATCAATGTCCATAGCACGTTGAAAAGTAGCCCATACATTCATCAAACCAAAGGGGATTTTGGCATACATAATTGTACCCCATGGTGTAGTAAATGCAGTCTTCTCTTGGTCCTTGGGAAGCAATTTAATCTGGTTGTAGCCTGAGAATCATTCCATAGTATAAATCCTTTCAGATCCACCACTTTTTGCATAATATGGTCCATCTTTGGTAACGGGTAGTTTTCCTTCAATGAAATTTTGTTAAGATTTCTGAAATCTACACAAAGTTTGATTTCGTCATTTTTCTTTCTAACAGGTACTATATTAGCTACCCATTTTGAAAATATCAGAGTCACAATAATTTTAGCATTAAATAAATTTTTGATCTCTTTCTCTATCACAGGAAGCAGCATGGGGTTTATCCTTAGTTTTTTTTTTGAAAGGATTTTCTCCAGGTTTTATTGGAATCATATGTTGTATGATAGAGGTAGCATACTCTTTGAGGTATTCATAGATCCAAGTAAATACATCAGTGTATTTCTTCATCATATTAATATATTCTTCTTTTTCTTTAGCAGGTAAATTATTAGACAGTTTTATAACACATGGAGTTTCTTCAGTGCCTATATTTTTATCCTCAACAGCATTATCAGCAGGTTTAACTTTAGGATCCTTGGCAACATCATTCTGGTCAAAAAATTTCTCTAAGGAAATCATACCTCTTGGGATAAAATTGCTCTTCAACCGAATTATATCCTTTCCCCCTAACATGTTTTTCAACTTTTTCATCTTCACTCTGTTCATCATCTTGGAAGTTCTTTAAATTTTCATTTTATGTGTCAATATGAGTATTTACAAATTCATCATACATTTCCAAAAATCTCTTTATTTGCACATCATCATCAAAAACTTACCAGTATTTGTAATTTTCTGGTATGGAGGGTTTATTTACAACTTCGACTTTATATTTTTCCTGAGAATGGATGGGAGTTTTGAATTTACCCGCAGCTATAGCCAAAGAATCAGCCACTCGATTTTCAATTATGGGGATTACTATGATTTTTTGTTCTGTAAAATAATTACCAAAATATGCCATACTTCATTTCTATAATCCCTCATCCTATGATGTTTTGTTTGATAACTGTCATTCACTTGGTTTACTACAAGTTCAAAATCCCAAAACACCTCTATTATTTTTTCTCCCATCTCCTTTAAAGAATTCAAACCAGGTAGCATAGCCTCATACTCAACCATGTTATTAGTACATTCAAAATTCAATTTATAAGACAGAGCTTTAAAATCTCTCATTGGAGAAATAACGTACACACTGGCACCAGCACCAATCTTACTTATGGACCCATCAAAATACATAGTCCACAAGCCTTCTTCTCTAAACCTTGCTTCCTTTTTGCAAATTCTTCATCTTCTTTAAACTCTATTTGTACAGGAATTTCAGGATCGGTGTGAGGACCATCATTGAAAAATATAGAATATCCTAGATCAATATCAACAACATAAATTGGATGATTTTCAGGTTTATCTCTACTGCTGACCACATAAGCTAATACCTTCTCTCTATACAATCTTCTATTCCCTACACATAAAAGAATGGCGGCCTACGTCATATCCATTTGTAAAGTTCCCTTCAATTTTGATGCCCAAGATCTTGACAACAACATTCCAAACTGGGGAGGAATATCAGCTACCACAACATCCATAACAATGCTTTTGGCTGGAAGTTGTGAAAGGGTTACCACCATATATTTTATTAATCCCGGACATCTTACTTTTCTAGAATCAAAAGAATACAGATCTTTATAAGGCCTAGTAATATCCAACCCCAGACTTTCTACTACCACCCTTGGCATATTATTATGAGATGCACCATAATCTAACATAGCATTGTGCAATATCATATAATGTACATTTAGACTCACAAAAAAGGAGGAACCTCCTCATCATCTGTTTCTTCAATTTTAGGCCAAAGGAAAATAGTGATCTGTCACTTCTAAAATATCTGGAAGGTCATCACCTTGATTCTTGACCAATTTTGTAATTTTTTCCCCATATTCATTGTTCCTCAATAGTTGATTAAAGGGAACAAAAATTTTGATTTTTTCTAATTCAGCTTGCAAGTTGAAGGATGAAATCAGGTTTTCTACATCAATTGGTACTGGTTGCTTGTTCTCCTTTGACGTTTTTTCTTTATTCTAAGAATTCTTATGTATAGTGGTATCTTTTCTTTTTCTAATTTTTTTTGCTAGTAAAAGGTTGATTTTGATTGGGCCTTCCTTTATTTATTGTTACATCTCGAATTCTCAGCTTTAAATTTTTCTGAACATCTTCAATGGCATTACGATACCCTCTTAGATACTGCTCTGAATTTACCTATGAAATAGTACTCTCGTCATCCTAAGTAAATATATTATGCTCTTCTTCAGTAAGGTATATCTTAGCATTAGTACAGTCGAAGTGATGAATTTGATTGTCCATTGGATCTTCTTCTTCTCCCCCCTCATCAACCAAATTCTCTAGAAATGGTGGTCTAATTTGTTGATCTTCATGGTTCCTTTGGTTCCTTGGAAGAGGAGGTGGTATTCTAAAATTGGGATTTCTTATCTGATTTTTAGGTTGCTCTCTATTTGGTGGTCTATTATCTAGATCCAACATGTCCATCAATATCTCCATAGTCTTCATCACCATCTCAAATTTGGCATCATTTGCAGAAGAAGGGGCAGAAGTAAATGGTTGATTTTATTGTCTTCTCCTATCCACCTCTACTATGTTTTTTAATTTCCCTGAAGCCATTAAGTTTTCCTCCACTTCTAGAGCATCTTTAAACATAGCAGGAAAACCAACAGACTTTCTTTCTCTTAACAACAATGCAAAATCACTTTCAAAAGCATATGCATAATGAAGTTTAGGAGCACCTACCAAGGGTTTAATATCAGATGGGATAGAATTATATACCCTCATGAATCTACTAGAAAACTCATGGACAGATTCAAAGTTCCCTTTCTTTAAATTGTTATATTGATACAATATTTGTAGAGGGCTCTTTTTTTCCTCCCAACTATCCAAAAATAGTGTTTGAAAAGCTTCAAATGTGGGGATAGATATTGCTGGTAAGTCCTTAAACCACCATACTTTTTCCTCAGACAAATTCTGAGAAAATAACCTCACCTTTGCATCATCATGATCAACTTCCTCCAGGTCGATGAAATACTCAAAACTATCCATATATTGTCTTGTAGTAAAGTTTCCCTCCCCATCATATAAGGAAATTCTCCGTAAGTAGTTTAATTGGAGATCATGTAAAACAACTGGCAAAGCCAAAGGTGCAAACCTAGCTACCATTTGTCTAGGAGAGTTTGGTACAGCAAGTTTATTTTTCAATACAGGGTGGTTTTGTGGAGGACTATGAACAGGGCTTGAAGTATGATGCTGGTGAGTTTGAAAAAGAGGACTACTCTCTTCAACTTTTATAGGGTTTTTCAATTTTTTCCACAAGGAATCTAAGAGATATGACTCAAATCTGTTTGGATTAATCTATGTTTGTTTTAATTCTGAATCGAATTTAGATCCTAACAAATATTTTCTAGCATTCAATCCCAAATACAAATCTTGAAAACTATAGAAATCTTCTTGAATTAAAGACCTTTCAGTTTGAGAAGTACTAGCTTTTTCTTTTCCATTCCTATGTCTAAACAAATTTCTTGGGTTTCCCACACTTTGTAAAATTTTAGTATTAGGATTACCTCATGTGTGTACTCTCCTAGAATCCAAGATGTCTTCTAAAATATTTCTCAAAATGAATGTGAAGTCGTCAGGTCAAATGTACAACCTTCTTCAAATGTAGAAATCTATGTTTTCCCACAGAAATCCTTTCTTTCTTGGAATCTTGCGGTCTTTGTCGTTTCTTGCCAGGGCCGATTTGAACTTCCGTTCCTCGGCAATGGCACCAATATGTTATCACTCAAAATATACCTTAGGTTGTAAGAAGGCAATCTCAAGGTAAGCACAAACCAAGCTTTAGGAAAGAAATATGGCTTCTTTCTCTCAGAGAGGGATCTCTCAATGGTTGTTTAACAAGGCCATATATGTAGATAAATAAACAATCAGATTGTGTTGTTGGTTGAAACAGGGCAAGTAAACATTTGACTATGGAATCAAAATATATATTTATGAATCACAATGTTGTTTGCATGGAAACTTCTACAAAGGAAATATAGCTATTAAGTTACAGTCAAAATGATTTATTCTGGTGTAAAGGAAGAGATAATGAAAAGTCCATTAACATGGGAATCTATCAGAGATGAATCTAGTGCTAACTTTAGTGGAAAATATTGGTGAATATCTGAAAATAATAGTTAGAGCATATACATATGAATTCTGAACCATTAAATACTCATTTCATACATGAAGGAATACATAACGAAAGGTAATAATAGGAAAACATTCACAATAAGAAAGGAAAAAACAGTCTATAATCACGAACAACAAATGAATATTTGGCTATGTAATTTATTAAAAATGAGTCTCAAAGTACATAACTCAGCTCTTACGGGTTCCAACCCTTTTTTCATTGCATTCAGTGGTTCTTATACAATTGCTCCATGAGCTAAAAAAAAACCGCTAAAAATAGGCATAACTGCCTTTACATGTGTCATTCAACACTTATTAACTACTAACTTATTCTAGAAAGTAAACTAAATGCCTAATAATCATTCTTCAGCATCAAATTCTCCACGATCTTCCATGTCTTCAACCATGCAATGTGTACTTGGTCCTTCCAAAATTTTCCACTGTCTTCCATTAGTCCATGGATGGAAATTCCAATGTGGACATCTCCTTTGATAACACGTGCAATTCTATATGATCTCTGTATAAAAAAAATTCAAGTGTGCAAAAGATTCCTTGAAAGAAAAAAACATTTCAAACTCGTCTGCAATCATTTTTCTAGATAACGATTGATTCATGTCACCAAATTTGTATGATCCAACCTGCATTGAATTAACTTGTATTGATACTCCTTCTATGTCAGTATAGTTCCCTTCTCTTCCCAAAAGAATGGGAGTCCTTTCTTAAATAGAGGATCAAACATATCTCTAAAAATATTTAATTGATGCACCACGATATCAATTTTCTCTTGGACTATGTCCAAATGTTTATACTTATTCAGCACCTTTCTAGACCAGGTTATGATAGAAATTCTATCCTTAATATTTTCATTCTTCAAATCATCCTATGTTAACCCATTCAAAACATTTATGGAATTATTATCATAATAAATAGGATTCTTATTTAATTTCTCTTTTGCTACTGTCATAATCTATCTGGATGACTTTCAGCCTCTTTATATAACACATAGTCAAGATAAGGTCTCAATTTTCTTTCTTTTGCTATTATGGAATCCCAAATTATATGTTTTTCCCCCTGCACTGATGATTGACCTATGACCTGTTTCATTAATTTGCCATTGTTATTTTGCAATTCTTGGCATTTGGATTCCCAATCCTTCCTCTCTTATTCCCTTTTCAATTCCAAGATTTCCAAGTTCTTATTCTGTTTTTTCAATGCAGTCATCTCTAACTCTTTAAGGATAACCTATGACATATCCTGGACAATATTTTTTTCACTGGATTCAGTAGAAGGAGGAATAATTATGCCTACAAGCTCTTTCTCCTTCTTTTGTATCTCCTTCTCTTTCTCCTACAATTTCTTTTCCAACTCCTCAAATTTTACTTTGAGAGTCTTCTCACTTTCGACTACAAGAGTCATGTCTTGCTTCGATTGTTTCTCTTTTTCTACATACTTCAATAATTCGGCCTTGCAATCTATCAATTCATCATTCAATCCCTCGTTTTTTGTATCAATCTAATCCAATTCAAATGCTTGTATTAGCTTATTAGAAGGTATCTTCGGCTTCTTTTTTAACAGTAGAATGGAATTCCCCTTTTCATTCAGCAATTTTTGTATTCCTTCTCCTTTATATGCTTGGCTCTCAGCAGCCAACAAATCTGTCTACAATTTCTTTATCTGTGCTTGGTGGGATCTGTTCTCCATCTTCTCATGTCTTAGTTGATTCTCAATTTTTCTCTTGCTAGTCTGCAATCTTGAGAGTTTCAATGTAGCTTTCAACAAATCAGTAAAAATGATGTCCCCAGATTGCTTATGTAAATGTATTATATCCGGAATGGGGATGTTTTCTAAGTTCATTTTCATCTCAGAAACCTTGTTCTCAGTTGCTAAGTCCAAATTTAGAGTGTTCTAAGAATAATACCTAATATTGACAAGAGGTACATCTTGACTATAGATTTTCCTTACTTCTGCATACAACTTCAAAGCTTCCCCTGAAGCTATATCCTTATTCTCCTTGTACTTCTCCAATAATCATGTCCTAGTTTTGAACTGAGATGTAGAATTAGTTGGTGTATCAACAAATACATACTCTTTTACTTCAAATGCATTCCCTGTCACTTTCATATTTTTCTTACTTTTATCTTCTGTCATTTGGACAAGTTGTCTTTGTTCTTCAAATTTATGCTTCTTTGGAGTCATGGTTGTGTCCTCCTCTTTTGTATCCATAACATATGAGAAATCCCTTTTGTTGGTTCTTTTGAAGAAGCTAGCTAGGGGTGTGATTTTCTCAGCTAGAGGAACCAAGCTGGAGGTGCCAGGTTGTGGTGAAGTGACTTCCTTTACATAATAAGTAGAGTATGCATGCATATCAATATCCCTTTTAGTTTCATGGGGATAATCTAACCAATTTGCAGCTTATGGTAATCCTGGAAGTTCAAAATGCTCAAATGGAATCCTTTTCTGAACCTGTCTTCTGATTGAGATGATGTGAAGTGGGTCGTAGTTTATAGAAACTTCAATTAGAAACCCCATCTCTTTCAGAAAAATTTCAATCATGGAGAGGAAAGATTTATTTTTAATGATAAATGGGCCTACATCCCATGGAAACCTGATCTTGGTAGAATTCTTAAAATTCAAGAAATGTTCAGTCTCCACTATTAACCTATGTCTAATCGATTCCATAGAAAAGACTCTAGGAGTCAAAAGTGCAGGTAATAAATAAGGCTGATGAACAGAGCCATACAACCTGATTATTGTTCACAGTAAAAGGTTGTTTTTGGATTTGAACATCAGGTTTTAAACAACTCTTAAATAAGTCTTGTTTCGTTTCTACTATGGACTCTCTATCATATTGAACTATGGAATCGTAATTATATTCTCTAGACTTCAAGTTGAACTCAGCAGGAACTTCCAGGGTATTTCTAACGACGAGGGGACTGACTGGGAAAAGGATTTTTGAGCTAGTGGCATACATAATCACTCTTTCATAGGAAGAGTAATTGATGGCACACCAGTCAACGAATTCAGGGCATTTTAGGGTTTGGTCCGTAGTAAAATAAACAAAAAATGAATGGTAGACATTGTGAATCTATGTTCCCTGGTCCTTTAGAAGTTTTAGCTTTTGTTTAATAGCATCAATAGGTATATTGAGCAGTATAGTATCAAATACTTATGCATATTTTTCTTCAAAAAACTCCTCAATTTTCTGATATTCTAAGTTCAAAGCTTCTACTTCCTCAACTTGAGCCATTTAAATACTCTTCAATGGAGACAAAAGGACTACCTGGTAGTTTGACAAGTAGCCCAAGGATTCTGTATGAGTTGGACGCTTCCGCACAGTCCTTAGATTTCATTTTACAATGCACAAAATAAGATAATGCCCTAATTCCACATGCATTGTACTTTTATAATATTTTTTATTTTCATATTAGTCTTGAATCTTTTGTAGTGGAAATAGTTCTTAGCCATCCATCATGTATGATTCATTCGCCACCATCGATCTTTCTGCCAGTTAAAACCTCATGTTTATCTCCTTTGAAACGCTGTCCTCCCTTATCCTTCATCCAGATCATAGTTTTCAAATTGAATTGTAACCACTGATTTACCTTTGGATAAACCCCCATCATTGATTATTTGCATCTTTACTCACATTTTCTTCCAATTCAAATCCCCTTATAGCTCCTACAATTTTCCTTTCCTAAATGATTATTCACCCTTGCTCTGAAAATTGATCCATCTAAGCCATTGAAATTCTCTTGACTTAACCAATTTCATTGATTTCCTTTCAAACTCTGAGTGAGCATGTTTTTGTTGCAAAATGATCCTAGACCACAGATCTTCCTCATACCAAATATGCACCCTTCATTCCTCAGGCCCTTTAATGGCATTTCACAAATACACCAATTTTCTTCTTCCTCGCACCTTCAACTTGTGAAATAGCTATCAGTCGTATATCATAATCCTTCCTTCATCTCGACCATCCAATGGTGTGGTCCCTACCAAATTTCTCAACTTTGGCAAGTTCATTTGTTTGTGCATCTTCAATCTGTGAAATTCTTGTTGATTGTAGATCAGGATTGGAGTTCAATCTAAGCCGTTGGAAGATAAAGCTCCTACCTGATTTTACAAATCTCCATCATAACTTACCTCTTGCTAGTGCTCATTGCAAAATTAATTTGGACTGTGGATCAAGAACCTGCCTCGATCTCCATTTTTTAACGGGCCTATGGGATTTTGAAGATTCAGAAATTTTATTTATTCGTGCATGTTGTATCTAGAAAATCAATGCCCACCATAGATCCTTTCTCCACCAGATCGTCGTCATTGAAAAATGCGGGCCCTTAAGCAATTTCGCAGATTTGAAAAGTTAGTTTTCCCGTGCAAGTTGATATTGCGAAATGAAATTAAGCCGTGGATTTATTTCATCATCTGATCTTGGTTGTCACAAACATGGGGGGGATACAGGATTTCACATATCCGCCAAATTCATTTCTCCTTGCAGGTTCTATCATCGAAATATCCTACAATCGTTGATCTGCTTCCACCTATCCATCTGACGGATGATTCTTCATGTGGGTTAACATCATTCCGAAAATATTGAAATTCATTTAAACCAGGCATCTTACCTTTGTGAAATTATTTTCAACCATTGATTTTCTTTGGTGTACATCCACGCTCTCCATTTATGTCACCATATAACCTTGAGAGGATTTTCATTTTCAAATTCATTTGCAAGGTTAGAACTTAAGTTTTCAATATTTTTCATTCCAAACCTATGAATAGACCTTTTAGAACAATTCAGAGACCCAATTAACAACCCTCTAGGTCATATGATAAAAATAATTGTAGACCTTTCTCTTCATCCCACTGGCCTAACCCCTTCCAACCATTTATCTCAAAATAGTGCTAATAGGGATATCCAAAAAATGTGGCATGGTCAGTCTGGATGGCTTGTTATATATGTGAGGATGACTATGCATGGTTGTATGCACCTTACTCCCACTATCTGGTGGACACTTTGTCACCCTATGTGATCTGTAAGCTTTTTTTTCCCCTAGTTTATCTGCCAATTTGGTTATTGCATGCATCTAACATCTCCTTTTGTCCTTTATCCAAATACTTCAAAGCATCAGTAGACTGTGGAATGTTATCTGATCATCCTATTCCATGGCTCCCTTTCCTCTATTTATTTGTGATTTTGTGCTATCCATATCCATGTCCTTTGAGTTTGTGTACTCTAGATATGGATCTTTTGTGTACCTACCTCTCCTCCTCCTGTAAGTGACAAATGTAGTGTCTTCTAGATTCATCTAACTGCATATTGCATGTTCATGTCAAGTCCACAACTAGAAAGGAAAATGTTGGGATACCACTATAATATCCCAAACTTATATATTATGCTATCTCATTGTATTGTTGATGAATTTGTTGTTTTTTCAAGTTTTTGGTACTCAGTTTATTAAAATATATTTATGTGTATTGCATGCTATTGCATGAACCCTGGAAACAATAAAATTATATCTTCAATGAAATCAACTCAGAATCAAATCCTAAACATACCAATGAGTTGTAGTGCAGTAGGCCAAGCCAATAAGGCATACATGTAGGTATTGAACCAACTCTAAGGCCCTGGGGTTGTGCTTCATCCTTATATAAATTTTCCCATGCAAAGTAATACATCCTCCTCTAGTGAGAAATCAATAGATATGGCTCCAAAAATTCCCAGAAGTATCTTAGGAAGCAATTGTGGGATCTATATCAATTCGCCCAAGGAATGATATGAATAATAAGACCTCCAATATTCATATGAATGTGCCCTTGTGATAGTTGATGGAAGGAATGTGCCTTCAGTATTGGATTAAGGAGAATACGTCCTCCCAAATATGCTATATCAATATGCCTATATTCAATAGATCTCCAATTCACCTCAATGTGAAAGATAATGAGTATGTTTTTACTGATAGCCTGATCATCCACCTCTTAAAGGAATCCAATAGTATGCCCCATTGAGATCCAATGAATACACCCTCATGATATATAGAGTGATGTTCCCTCCTCGATTATTTATGCCTAGATTCCCTCAAATCCCTTCAAAATTGATGAAGATGTTGAAGCGTTGAAGCTCGTATGATAAATCTAGATGACCTACCCTCTTGAATTGACTAGGATGGATAAATTTCACCATCGAAATCAATTATGGCGAAGTAAATTCACCCTAAACCATAAAACATCTCTCAGATCTATCCATTCGAATCTCAATTATCAATAATAACAACATATTCCCTCAAAGTTGATTTGCTCCTTTTTATTCTTTTTCCATGTGCAGGATACATGAATTTAACTTATTCATGCATGCAACTTAAATGATGAATATTTGAATTATACTCTACATGTCATGCATGTGACTTGATTCTTCTTAGGTGGTCCTTAGTACCACCTAATGATTAAACATCACTGTGCATTTTGTAGGTTTATCCTATGTGGAATTGGTCATTGGTTAATTCCCTAATTATCAATACCTGCTCGAACCTATTGGAATTGAATAGGTTAGCAGGTTGTTTCATGCTGCTCAAGTATAAGAGGACATTGCAAAATTTGTTGTGGAGAAACAAAATCTGGATAGGATCAAGGTGTTGAGAATAGATAATGGAGGTGAGTACAACTTAAATTCCTTCCAGGAGTTCTATGCATATGACATGATCAAGAGGGAGTTGATAGTCCCATATAACCCATGACAGAATGGAGTCTCTGAGAGGAAGAATAGAGACATCATTGGGGAAGAAAAGGATATGATGCATGATTGGTATTTGCCTATGTATTAATAGGAATAAGCTTGCAACACTATAGTTTATGCACAAAACAAGAGCCCACAAAAAGTATTGGGGAAGATGACTCATGAAGAGGCATTCATAAGGGAGAAACTAGAGATAGGACATCTTGTCATATTTGGGTTCTTGGTTTACTATCATGTTCCAACTGAGAAGGGGAAAAAAATTGATCCAACAGCTAAGAAGGACATTTTCACTAGCCTACAACAAAATTTGAAAATCCTACAAAATGTACATTCAAGTACTAAAGAAGACAGTGGTACATAGGGATGTGATATTTGAGGAAGACATGGATTTTAATAAGTATTGTGAATCCATGCTAGTTGAAGCATAAAATTAGGAGAATGAAACACCAAAGGCAAAGGTTAGACCACCATCACAAGTTACAGGCACCTCAACTATGGTGCAGAGTGAGCATCATGATCATGAGGAGTAGGATGATCAAATCACCCTGGACGAATATTCTAGGAAGAAGAAGGTAAAGATGGAAAAGTGAACCTTGAAGGAGGCGCTAGAGCTCGTTGATGCTCTAATAACTTCAGTCAGGACAAGAAAACCACCATATAGGTTTTCCAGCTATATTGCACTAGTAATCAACATTATTGATTCTAGACCTTCTATCTTAGGAAGTTGCATACCAACAGGTCTTGAAGGATTTCATAGTTGAGAAGTATTCTTCCATCATGAAGAATGATATGTGGGATATAATTCCTAGATCAGAGATAAATTCAGTGGTGATCTTTAACTGGATATATAATATCAAGCATACTATAGACGGTAGTGTGGAGAAGTTCAAGGCAAGGTTCATGGCAATGGGTTTCTTTTAGAAAGAGGGAGTTGATTATGAGGAGATATTTGCTGCTATTGCTAGATATACTTCCATTAAAGTTGTCATGTTTGTTTCCTAAGAGATGGGGTGTAGGATACAATAGATGTGAAGTTCCTCAAATGGGTGATTGAGGAGGAAGCTTATATAGAGAAGCCTCGAGGTTTTGAGGTACATGGGAAGGATTTTCATGTGTGTAGGTCGAAGAAGGATCTATATGGAATCAAGAAGGAACCTAGAGCTTGGTTTTTTTGGATCAACAATTTTCTGTTGAGTTTGCTTCTTGTTGGTTGGTGATGGTCCACTCATTCTTATACCATACATCAATGACCTATTTATGATAGGATCTGAGAAACTCATAGTAAGATAAAAGAGGGATGTTGCAGGGGAGTTTGAGATGAGGGGTTTGGCAACAAGATAATTTTTATGTGCAAAGTTTCACCAATTGGCTATTTTTTGGGGGGGTGTTTCAAAAAACAAATTCGATATTTGTTTTTTAAGTCTCTAATATCACCTATATTTACATAAAATATGTTTTTTTTAATCATAATATTCACCAAAATTTAAGCATTTAAATAGTAAATTGTATGTTTCATATTTAATATTTTCCTACCTATCTATATACATGTTTTTTTTCAATCCAAAATAATTGCCTATAATACTATACATAAGCATAATATTAGAATCCTTAAAAAATACCCTGCTTGGTATTGATGCACTATTTTTTGGGATTGGAGGTGTGGTAATGTGAAGGTGGAATTTTCCTTGGTCAAAGAAAATATGTAGTTGATATTCTGAAGAGATTCCATATGGAGGACTACAAGCCTATGATTTTTCCCATGCACCCCAACTTGAATAAGATAAATACATTAAACGTACAAGAAATTGATTGGTTCTTTGATGTATTTGGTCAACACCCGACCAGATATTTGTTTTGATGTGAACACCCTCAAGAAGTACATGGTGGAACCAAGGAGGGTGAAAAAGATAGAAATGAAGCACATGCTAATGTATCTAAGAGATACAATAGACAGTATGGGTGCATGTATGTTCACAATGATGGATTGCATTTGGTGGGATACAAATAGTTTGAAAGGGTAGGCAATGTAGTGGATAGGAAAAGAACCTCATTGTTAGGATTATTATTAATACTCCATTTTTATCCTTGTCCATTTATAGTCTATTAGATCATCATTCCTAAACTAGGATTCATTTACTTAAGTTTGGTGCCATTGGGTTCACTAGATCCTTTGGGCCTGCTAGTGCCACTGGGTCCACCGGTACCAACCACTAGAGTGTGGGGAACACATAGAGAGGTTAGCTGCCACTTACTACATGTGCATGCATGAGTTGATGTGCCTCTGATACCAATCCATACATTTTAGGATCCACTATGAGTGCCACCAGTAGACTCCATCAGTTGGTTGTGGTAAGTAGGTAGCTATGCTAAGTCAATATCCAGTTACATTCAGTTAGATGTCTTTCAATTCAGTTAGCATCCGTTTTGCATGGTTGTGTGAGAGTAGGATCCTTTTCTCACCTACCTCATTAGTTTAACTAGTTTTAACTGATTATTAACTGAATTAGACTAGTTTCTCCCATGTAGTGATTTAGACACTCTTAGTTAGCCATTCAGTTAGGTTTAGTTGGTATATTCGAATCTTATCCACATGATTGGAATTCTATTTATTGTAACACCATTGTATTACTGAATATAGTTAATGGAATAGTTCTCATATTGTTCTTTAATTATTCTTCTCTTATTTATCTTTTGCAATCTATGTGAATACTATTTTTGGCCCAAGTTATTCTTGCTAGAATCTAATATGGTATCAGAGCCTGGTCAGGCTAAACAAAAATTGTTTTTCTAATTTTGTGCAGTATTCAGTTCTCTCAATAGTAGCATGGAATTAGAGAATGGATATATCTAATATAGTAACCTTGAATTCATTCAATTATTATGAACAGAAATCCAAGATTGAGATACTATTACATGGGAGAGGTCTCTACAGAGTTACTATGACCTTAGAAATCAATCCTAATGCTCTTGCTGAGAAAGCAAGGTGGCATAAAAAGAAGGATGAAGCTTATGGCTTGCTTTGTCTCTATCTCTCTCTCTCCTGGACATTTTTTTAATCTTGATGGCTTAACAAGTCCTAATGAAGTGTGGATCAAACTTGAATCCTTCTTCGGAAATAAATATGATCTTAGAGGACATCAATTGGAGAATGATTTGATCTCATTGAGACCGAGTGAATTTGAAACCATTGAGGAATTCGTCACCAAGTTTAAGGCACTAGTAATTTTTCTCAAGAAGTGTTGGATTACAAAAGAATAATATCAGTTAAACCTCTCCATTCTATAAAATTTGGGTCCAGAATACTCATTTTTTGTGTCAACATTCTATTCTACTAAGCTTGCAGTTCAAAATTGGAGGATGTCATCCTTTGATACATTCATAGATTCTCTCACACAAGAGAAGATCAAGATTATTCATGGGGACTCTAAAAACCTCAAAGGATCATGTGCTTTCTTCTCTTGGACGCAAAAATATCAATTCCAAAGGAAAGCTAAAAGTGAAGGAGAAAAAGACAAAGTCAAACTCCTAAGATGAAGGTTCTAACTCTACTGATAAAGGCTCAAATTTCACGAAGAAAGGAAACAAGAAAGGAAGATCGTAGTCTACCTATTGAATAAAATATTTTCATAATGAAAATTATTTATTTAAAAATAAAATGGACATCATGAGTCAATTGCTCGACAGAAAAAACATTGATGTTCCAGATTTTGCCAGAAGGGAAAAATCTGTTGATCCCCAGGGGCACTATAACACCGTGCAATTCAAAGGTAATGATACTCATGCTTTGGTTTCTATAATAAAGTATGTTTCTGATGTCTCTTATTTTTATACTCATTATTATATATCATAATCAAAAATATATTTTCCTCCCCTTTTAAAAATACCTATCAGTCTCCCAGAGCCATCTCCTCTTAATACTAGTTTTTTACCACTAATTTCTGACTTGTCTTCATCTGAAACCTTCAAAATCCATTCAAATTATCATTTATCTGATTTAGAATATGATTTTCAGTCTGATATTCATGTTATGACACCTCTATCCCATCCATTTGATACTCAGAAGACCCTACAAATTCCAAACTCCTCAGTTGGTAAACTAGACATTTTCATGGTTTCCTATACTATATCACTAGTGAAAGTTGTTATAATGTATTTGCTTTGTATAATTGGTTGGTTTTATTTATAACTGGCTATAAGTGGACTGATTTTAAAAATATTTGGGTCTGATATAACCTTTATTAGGTCAAATTTTAGATCCATATGCTCACCAAATTTTCCCAATTGTAAATGTAGACTAGTTGCACCTAGTTTTCCTACTGTAACTCAACCATATTTTGGAGTTGTTATACCTTGGTTTCTTGCTTCTCCATATGAATTAATTTATGATATATTAGAGCCTCATAATATCTATTACAAAATTAGAAAGGTTTTACATCAATTTGGTAAAAAGGTTCATGATCGGGTTCACCATTATGTGGCTACGCTAGAAATTGTTCATGTCAATTTAATTGATGTTCTTTAGTTAGGAAAATCGACATTCTTTGGTTAGGAGATGATTGCACATATCTCTTTTCCTTATCTGATTTTATGTTCAGAGATGATATTTTATGTTGTCACATCAAATAGCACTCACATGATTCTCCTTCATCACCAGAAGATGAGCTACAAGGGGCTTCTCCTCGTGCTTTTTGTCTACACAGCATTGAAAATATGATACATGATCAAGGCATCTACAAAAAATCTACAAATTTTTTTACCAAGAAGCAATACATCCAGCTTATTCAAGTTAAGTAAAAATACGGAGTGAATATATTCATTTAAATTCTGTGCCATGTCCATTTTTCTGAAAGCATTTCCACCATGCAGTTTTTCCTTTTCCCTCAAATTTTCATGGAAAAATAAAATTTTACTTTTATATTGTAATGAGTGACCTTTGGTCTTAGTTACTAGGGCCCAGGTTGTCCAAATTTAGGATTAAAGGGGGGTGTTAAGATTATTATTAATCCTCCCTTTGTCGCCTTGTCCATTTATACACTAGTACATGTGAATTCTTTTCCCACGGTAAATTGTTGCTATAGCAACACTTTTATGTTGCTCTAGCGACGAATAGAAGACCAAAATCTTGTCGAATTAGCCACACTTTGAATAATCCGTCGGTATAGCTACAAAACATCGATGACACGTGGTCATTGTGGCCTATGCTTCGAAAACCTATGGGTGTCTCTATAGCGACATTTACGTGTCGCTAGAGAAACATCTTGGAGGCGATATAGAAACGAAATATTGTGTCAAATTAATGTGCCTAAGTCATAATGTGTCGCTAGAGAAACGTCTTGGAGTCGCTATAGCGACAGAGGATTGTGGAAAATTTACACGCCTAAGTCATAATGTGTCGCTAGAGAAACATCTAGGAGTCTCTATAGCAACGGAGGTTTGTGGAATATTTATGCGCCTAAGTCATAATTCATCGCTAGAGAAACATCTTGTTGTCTCTATAGCGCCGCACATTTGTCGAAATAGCAACGACAATGCATCGCTATAGGCACAAAAATAGCAATATCAAGGCATCGATATAGAGACGATAGTTCATGTCAAATTAGAAGTGACTAAGCACTGGTGTGTCCCTATAGTGAATTCATTGTGTCATTATATCAACATCGGTACATCTCTATAGTGACGTTTATTGTGTATGTTTAAAAATATATATATAGAATTCGTAGAAAATATTGTATTTCAAATATAGGCATACCTCTAGGAACTTACAATGATGTTGGTAGGAAATGAGTATTAGAGACTAAATTTCCTACCTCATACAACTTAACAAGTGCAATATTTCAGCACTACGTTATGCTACCTTGGAATATGAAGTTTGAACCATTCCCAACCTAGAAGAAATGTCATTATCATGCTCAACACTCTTGACATACCTTGATTTTGATGGAATATGGAACAATGATTGTGTTCTTATTGTGTAGTACACACTATATTTTCTTGTTTATCATAGTTATTCACAAATCCTAGAAAAAATACTTAGAGCGTGCATTATGTTATTGATACAGTATTGTGATACAATTCAACAAGTCATATAACTATTCTTCAATTCTTACACATTTAACATACAAGACTACTAAAACCATTCATTGAAGGACTAAGAGAATATTGATATAAAAAATCGTGTTAATTCTTATAAACATGTTGATCTAACAACATACCCATAAAATGTTGTTCATTCAATGCCAAGAATAAGGCCCAATTGTCTAAAAGAAAACATACGCCTCAAGCAAAGTCACAATGGAAAATCCTGATAGAAAATATAACTCTATTAAAATGACCATCAAAGATAAACTCAAAATGTGAGCATAGACAAACAACATAGAATACTAAGATTATCATAAAGACAAGTAAGATGTTTTTACAAAAAAGAGCTTGTGTTTAAATTGATCTAAGAAAATGGTTGTAGATCATATAGAAGATTGATATAAACAATTACCCTTAATCATGTTGATATAGATATTATGCTCATGCAATGACCAAAAACAAGACAAGTCACAATACATGTAAAAATCAAGAATACCCTTGTCAAGAATTGCAAATACCTTCACTTGTAAATTTTCATTTTATGGATTCTTCAAATGTTGAGTCCTATGAAATGTCAACTCATAAAGTTTCAAAAGGATTAAAAGTCACTAAAGTTAGTATTGGTGTCATTTATATGCATACAATTGGGTAATATAATATTAAGAAGGTAAACAACCAAATTATCCACCATAAAAAATTTAAAGTTATCTTCACTGAAAACAAGTGACTAGCGAGAGAGAAAAATACGTACACTAAATATAGGTCCATCCATAAATAGAAAAAGATAATTACTGAAACACTCTGCCTATGCATCAGTTACTGATCTCCACTTCTTTTTTCTTATACACTATAGTTGTAGCAACTAATGTAGAACATTATCTTCTCTCAATTAATATGCCAAGTGAGTATACAATAGATGATATATACCATACTTTTATTTTGAGCAATGTGTGTGATTTTGCTTTCACAAATTAAAACAACAAGAAGAATGTTGTAAATAAACATATATGTGTTCATTGTTTGGATATCCAGGCTTCAAAATAGTAAACTCCTTGGAACTTAGATTTAAAACATTTCTATCCTATTTGACTAAAATTAGACCACAAACACAATTACACATTATAACATGATGTAGTCATGGAAAGGTCAATAAGAGTGACTTCTTAATGGAGGGAAATATGCCCCTTGAGCTATATTTGCTCAAATCTAATAAAAAATTGAATGTCTAAATCATTAACATATATTAACATTTCTTAGGATGACCCATCACTATGATGTTTGTCTGAATATCCACATGAACTTAAGAACTAACTGGAAAATATGCTACAGATCATACAGTTGAGTTATCCAGAATATTGGCAATCAATGCTACTATTCACTCATACATTATAAAATTATCCAAAGTTACTTACCTCGAGAAAAATACACCATCAGTAGCACCCCATACTATTCCTATACTAGGAGCAAGAACTTATGTGTCTTTCACTTCACTGGACTGCACAAGGCGCCACTCTAAAGACACAAGATCCATAAAAAATATAATGCACACATTTCAGCTCATTTTGGGGAAAGTTGCGGACTCTCAAGTAGATTCAACTCATTTGTATTTTATAATTATTTTTCTTAAATATTCAAACTCAAAGATGAAATAATAAAACAACCATGTCCAGCATAGAAAAACCATACCTCAATATCCTTCATGTCCAGCATGTCCGAGAAACAATGAGTTACAATAACCATTAAAGTACTTAAAACAATAACACTAATAACACTAGTGATCTATATCAAATCTAAGTTTTTAATAAAATACAACAATATATAACAGTAGCAGCACAACAGTACGGCCAACATGCAATAAAAAACGATACCAAAGTACTCCAAAAAAAGTCATATAAGGTAGTGATATGGTGGATGGAACCTAATGAGGGATCTTAAGGTGAATGCAAGGGTGCAAGAATGCATAAAGAAGCTGATGTGTACAAGTCTTGCAAAGTACATAACAACTATTTAAAACAATTTTTGGCTCATCCTCCCAGCTGATGTAAAGAATGCCCGCATATGGAAGGAAAATGCACACAAAGATGCAAAAAAGGTTGAAAATTGTCGTGTTGGCATGTTTAACTAGCTGCGGGGATTTTATCTTAGTCTTGCATGCATAATGCAATACTTGCGGGCAAGCTTCAGAAAAATGCACGCAGGTAGAAGAAAAATACTAGCATGAGTGAAGGAGGTGTCATTAAAATGCACGCAAGGTCCCAAATATGCATGCAAGTTGAGGAGACAAATGTTGCCACGCCTCAATAATATCCTCAAGCCTCAAATATGCCTGCACTTGAGAGTAAAAATGTCTGCAGCTAATTAAAAATGCCCACGGGGCAATAGAGAAATAAAAAATCCCATGGGGAAATAGAGTAAAAATGCCTGCATCCTATAAAAATTCTCACAACTAGTTAAATATTCCCACATTTAAGTTACATAATACACTTACATCAATTATCCAAATTGGATAAGCAGTTGATTTGGAAAGATGTTTGCAACTTGTTCAAAAATGCCCTGCAACCAATTTGAAAATGCTCGTTGGACAGATAAAATGCACACACTACCTTATAAAATTCCCATAGGCGTCAAACATATGCACGCAGGTACAAACAAATACCTGCAAATATGCACAAGAGGTTGAAAGCAGGAAACCATAGCAATAGATGAAGTAAAATGCAGAAATAAATTATCTACAATATGTTTACAGAAATAGATGAAGTAAAATGCAGAAATAAATATCTTGAGATGAACAGACCAGCAAGGTTTCAAGGGGATAAATTAGTCTACATGTTGATGTCAATATGGTTAGATAAAGAAAATCAAATAAAGTGATGCATCATTGTGATGTTGTAATTGATGCATTGTTACATTTTATGAATTTACTAGATGACTGTTGATACATTCATTTTGCGGGCATTTCAATGATAAAGTTAAACACTTGAAAGGTACAGCTAAAGTAAAGCTGTTATGGGAATCCTGATCTTATAAAGATATTCTTCAACTATATTGTATGACCACTTGGATGGAGATGACAAGTACAGCAGTAAAGGAAAAAGGATGTTGATGGCATAGGATGATGACATTGCAAAAGGTAATATAAAGGTTGATCACAAAGGATGCTGACATGGAAAAAAGGACAAGAAATTTTGGACATCAAGTCAACATGAGGGTAGGTTACCTGACCTTCTCAATTTTATGTGGTCATACGTCTCATGTGTCTCATACAAAGAGTGGAAGCTCATAATCATCATCACTGGATAAGGAATCTCATGTGGTCATCTCATATTCCTAATAACATAATCATTTAATACCATAATCATTTAAATGCTACAATATTGGACAATACTGAAAGGTGGGTGAATCATGATTGTTACCTTTTTCACAATTTTAACCACTTTTAAAATAATAAATAACAAACAAAATCAATAAGCTACAGAGAACAAAAATATATCGTGGAAGCCCAACTGGTAAAATCAACAAACACTTTCTATAACTGCAAAATTACATTTTCAATTGGTTTTAATAATTTCAAAAATATCTTATATCTTATACTTATGTCAATACAAAATACCCAGACAATGTCAAGAAACTATCCTATAGCCCATCATCAAAGGGTGTACAAAATAAACCCTCAATCCAGCACCAAAAAGACATTCCACATAGTCCAAAGAAGCACATAAAAAGCCCTGGAGGCTTATCAAAAGAAGCACCTAGGGGGTAAAGTGAAAATCCCCCCAAACTAAGGCATTTATATGCCATGAAAACAACTCATCAAAAGGAGCAGTCAGTAGAGCATAGTCAAAGGATAATAAAAACTCGAATCATTACTAAGAAAGATGAGTAAGCCACATGAAGTATGTTGAATAACATAAGTTAAAAGAACAAGATGCATCGCTCCCAACAGACTCTCCATCTAACATCTCGATACATGAGAGTTTTCCCATCTTAAGAGAAAGTTCTTCCTTGGATAAAACATCAGCACTCATATTGTGCTCCCTGTAAATGTGTTGAAACTCTTCTTGATAGTGGATGTATCCCCATGCATGGAAAAGAAATCCCTCCCATACTCATAGCTCCCAAAAACAAAAATAAACCACCCAAAATGAAATAATAAACATTAAAGTAATAATAAACATTAAAATATTAATAAACGTCAAAAATAATAAACATTAAAAAGAGAAAAAAAACATTTAAAACTTCCAGAGCTTGAACCTGAAATAAAATTGATCTTAACAAAGTACAGACCCATACACTATCGCTTCTACTCAAAGAACAAGTAGTTTCAAGCTTTTCCCTAGATCAATATATTACCTCTCTCTCAGGCTCTACAAGCCTTTAACCTATCCAAGCTTCTCGAGTTATTCTGAGTTTCTATGAGCTATCCCAAAATCCATTGAGCTACTTCCATCTCTGTTTACAATTTATTTCTACTGTGTTTAAATACAAAAAGAAAGTATGTTTCAGATCCATGGGAATAAGATCGAAAATTATGACTAAGCTAACTGACTCATTAAATAACTGCTAAGATTATTCAACCACCTCTATCTTTCAAAACAAACCCTATATCTTACATTGGAAAGGATCAAGAGTCCTTCTTCACTTATTCAATTATCTATTTAAAAAAAACTGAAAATTACACAAGACCCAACTCTCTTCTAGAAGATTCCACTAAACTTCGTGAAGTCATAAGTGACTTCATCATTTAATCCTATTCTCCTTCATCATGTATCCATAAATCCTTGCTACAGGTCTATTGATATGACTGAGATTAACTACTAGAAACTACCTGGAAGTATTTCTTAGGTGTTTCCCTTCAATGTTGTTATGATTTACTGTTTCGGGTCGGTTGGCTTTCACCAACATTGGGCTTTTTGCTTATATTTCAGCACTGTTGTAGGATACCATAGGAGGTTCATTATTTCGAAGAATTACCTTAGAGGGCCTCTCCCCATGCCACAAAAGTGACCAAAAGAAATCCTAAACAATTCTACTCTCTCATCACTCGCTTCGGTGTGTTTATAACTTCCATATTTAGAAAGTATGCACCCTAGTCCCTAAATTATCACCAAGGAACATTAGGGAACTGTCTCATGGTGGAGGTAGACTGTGCGTTAGGTCTCTTGGAACATAGAACCAAAATAAACTTGTATAAGATTTCTGGGCATAAAATAAACCTGTAGCAGCATTCTAGGCATTAATTTCTCAAATCTCAGCAGCCCTATGTTTGTGAAATAGCAACAATAAGTCTGGTCCCTCAAGTCTGGGAAAACCTGGTTGTGAAAGCAACCTTAATTCTCCATGATTATGTATCTAATCAGCAATGAAGAACATCATTTTTAAATATGGGTTAATTTCAGCAGTAATAAGCCTAATTCATAACTTTGGGTTTAATTTGAGGACTGATTTCCAATTCTTAGCACCCATGCAGCAGTGTGTGAAATTTTTGGGCACATTGGGAGCATTTCTGAGCAGCAACAAACATTAAAACACCTTGAATCAACAATAAAACATAGGCATATCCAAATCTACGAAACTAAGGCAGACTATGGTAACTTCTTGTACATGTAAGCGCAGCCATAAATCTACATATCGAAGCGAGCCTATGTTTAAATATGCATTGCTTAGCCTTAAATATCTTTCACACACACAAAAAAAGAGAATTTCCTTCAGCCAAGACTGTAATTACTTATTATAGTCTTCTGGTTAACAAAACATTCCATTTATAAAATGTCCAAACTTTCAAAACACTTTTACTAGAAAAAGACAATAGAGTTTCCAAATACTAAGATCTCTAGCCTTGATTACTAATTTCAAAATGATATAGGAAATTTGAATTCTCTCAAGATATGGGAGAAAGAGATAGTATGAAATCTGTTCATAATAGAAAATAAATCCAAATTGGTAATTTGAGAAGTTTTATATATATAATAAAGTATTCTCTGAAGTTTTATGTTTTGGCAGCCCAGAAGGTGATTTTGTGAGGGTCGATTCGTACCTTGGAGCATAGTGTTTAGTCCTTTGATGCCATCCAATGGAGATGCTACCATTATTAGACATTTTGAATCTAGCCCATCTAATGAAATATTGAGTGTTCAAACTTAATTTATTGACTACTGAGCATTATAATGGAATTTCTTCTAGGCTTGGAATGGTTTAAACTTCATCTTCCGTGGTAGCATAACATAGAGCTGAAATATTGCACTTGTTAAGTTTTATGAGGTAGGAAAATGGAGGTAAGATATGATAGAAGGATGCCATTGAAAGTAGGAGATTTGGGTTGGATGGATGTTTCTCAATCCTTTGAGGATGCATGTGTGCCATTTTCTCATTTTTCTTCCTAATAATATTTCTCAAGACTTAAATCAATCCTATACTAATAAGTAATAAGCTATGTGCTTGAAATATATATTATATCCTATATTGTTTCGAGGAGGACATTTAGTCTCTAATACTTGTTTCCTACCAACATCATTGTAAGAGCCTACAGGGATTCCTAGATTTGAATTAAAATCTTTGCTGTGAAATCTAGTGTAAAATAACTAGTCTCAAACAGCTCACCAACCTCCATATGTTACCCACCAACATAGATTCTGAGACTTGTGTGGAGCCTGCATGGAAGATATACACTATGCACTCTTGCTAAAGACTAGTGTCTCTCTTCTTTGGTGGTGCACCCCTTCTAAAATGTGGTCTCTCTCACAATGATATCTACTTGACCTAGTAGTATTTAGCACCACTGGGGAAACTGCTAGATGCACCAAGTTCCTTATTAGTTGAGTGCATGGGAACACCTTGTGGATAGACATGGATTATCCAATTCATGTGCCATATATCCATGCTTTGACTGGCATATTGCTGGATGGATAGGATGTATCAGATTCCTTTTAGGGTACCAGTAAGTACAGCAAGTCCAAAATTGAACCCATCCTATATGACCAATATGGTACCAAGAGAGGAGGATGGGGTTCCATCATTACCCTTATAAATATTGTTTAGGTTCGAACCCTCTAGTTTGAATGAAATTTATGTGGGATATGACAAGACTTGTAAGGCCTCCAAAGTCTACATTCAATCCCTATAGAATATATGTGTATGTTAAGATGTCAAATTTGATCAGAATGCAAGGTCCCCTAATCCTTAGGGGTCTCCCATAGACATTGACGAGGTAGAGAAGCTTGCTACCCAAAATATTGATCCATATATTCCAAATAAATCAGATATGGATAGTTAAATTCTAGCACAAGTACAAATACTATGTTTCCTTGATGCATGCTTACCTTTTATGAATTTACTAGATGATTGTTGATACATTCATTATGCGGGCATGTCCTTACATGTCACGGGAATATATTCTTCATGTGTGGGTGCTTGCATACTTATGCAGGCATGTCCTTACATGTCACAGGAATTTCAATGATCTCCTGACATTTTAACACCTCCTACGGGCATCTTTCCACCTCTATTTCAGGCATTTTTGGGTTCAACGGGCATTTATCTATTACCTTGTGGGCATGTTTAACTAGATGTGGGAATTTTACCTTACTCTTGCATGCATAATTCAATACTTGCGATCATTATGTCCATTAAGTGCGGGAATTAAATGTATTCAAAATCTTTCACTAGCTCAGAGTTATACCTGGAAGCAGGGTTGAAGGGGTAGCAATATGGTTATATAAAGAAAAGGAAATAAAGTGAAGCGACATTGTGTTGTTGTCATTTATACATGCTTACCTTTTATGAATTTATTAGATGTATGTTGATGCATTCATTATGCGGGCATGTCAAATAAAATAAAACAAGAAAATGGCAATGTGACTGAGAGGAGGTATAGAAGGTCGAAGAGGTAGACCTATTGCAAATGTCGAACTGGTGTAACGAATGAGGGATATGCAAGCTAGAATGGAAGGTATGGATATGGCTAGGAAACGAGAACCAAACCTAGGAGATGATAGTGAATCAGACGTAGAGGGTGGTGACCAAGAAGAAGAGGTCACATGAGAAACAACTAAGATGAAGTTTTTAAGGTCCGTGTTAGGATTCGGCTCTAGACCAAAACCCTCCTTGTCTACTTATGATGGGAATTTTTCAGCAGAAGGATTGATAGACTAGATAGGAGAGTTAGATCAATACTTTGATTATGAATAGAATGAGCAGGACAAGAAGGTAAAACTAGTTGTGACTAGATTGAAAGGCCATGCAACACTATGGTGGGATAGTGTGCAGGCTGAGAGGAAGAAGAAAAACAAGTCAATAATAAAAGGTTGGGATAGGATGATTGCTAAGATGCGAGGTAAATTATTTCCCAAGTACTACCAACTGAGTCTCTATAGATAGGTGCAGAACCTTAGGCAAAGGTCGCTGACTAGTAGAGAGTATATAGAAGAGTTTTACAGGGTAAACTTAAGAGCAGGTTACAATGAAGATACCTCTAATAATACATCTAGATACATCAATGGGTTGAGAACGGAGATTCAGTATGAGATTAGTATGTTATCTCCTAGCACTATGGAAGGGGCTTATCAGTATGCTCTAATGGAAGAAGAGAAGATAGCCAGGAACTTGGAAGAAAACCTTTGGTAGAAGAAGAGCCTATCTACCAAGGGAAAGGGACAAACAACCAGAAGAGAGAAAGTTCCAACCTACAAGGATGAAGCTGGTGGTTCTAACCAGCAATATCAAATGGGGAAAGGAGATGAACCTCAAGTTGGAATATCCTACCATATAGGTAGAGGTAGAGGTAGATATTCATTCTATTGGTGTTACAGATGTAACAAGCTAAGCCATCGGTCCTATGAATGCCTTGACAATGAAAATGTAGGACAAAGAGGAAACTATGTTGCATAAGGAAATCAGGAAGAGGCACAAGCTCCTATGGTAGAAAATGCACCTGAGGTTGGGGAGGCTCTTCTTATGAACAAGGTGCTATTGAAACCAGATAAGGAGGTGGTAGAATCTTCACAAAGAAAGGCCTTATTTTGAACTACATGCAAATTTCAAGGGAAATGTTGCAAAGTAGTTGTTGATAGTGGAAGCACCAAAAATTTGGTGTCCACTGAAATAGTGGAAAAGATTAAGCTTATGAAATTCAAGCATCCAACACCTTACAAGTTGTCATGGCTGCATAAGGGACACCAATTTCTGGTTATAGAACAAAGTGAAGTGGAAATCCAAATAGATAGATATCAAGACAAGGTGACTTGTGATATCATACATATGGATGTGTGCCATGTTCTGGTAGGAAGACCTTGGAAATTTTATAGGAAAGTTGTGCATGATGGGATCAGCAACTACGGGGTGCGCAGGAATATATTATCCTAACTTATATATACATATGCCTGACATTTAGGTTTCTGAACTAAAATTCAGCTATTATGAGGCAAGTTGTGTAGAAACACTCATGAGTGAAGCCCATGTTGCATGAACAACATTTGAATTCCTGTAAATTTGGGGGGTTTTCTTCATATTTCATCAAAAAAACTAAAATAGTGAAACCAAAAGTAACCATAGTGGAACTAGAAACAGAGTAAACTAAATCTCTTCAATGAATATCCAATAAAAAAGAACAGTAATGGATCATGTTACGTGTAACCACCCATTTTGTATGGGTGGCCTATGCATGTGGATTTAATGGGTGTTCTCATCGTGATGGTGATAATCCAACATCAAATAAGCATTGTTGGGAACACATAATCAAGCTACAGAATTTATGTGCTTTATCATACTCATGGAGCAGTAAGAAGGGGAAAGAATCATTTATGGGTTTGTTGTAGTGTGTTTGGCCATCAAAAAGTGATTCTAGGCATTTCAAATAGTCATTAAGAAGTATATTGGGCAGTATCTTGTTCAGGTTGTCAGCAACCATTTATACATGTGTATCATCTGCCTTTCCTTTCAGCAGATTTCATATCAATTTACTATGTCCATGGAATTAACAATGGAATGGAGAGTTTGAAGCCTGTAACATACCATCTTGGAGGTCCTCACTTTAGGAATAGGTTTCTTCATCAAGCAACATGTTGGTCTCTTTGTAGAAGTAGGTTTGGGAATTGAAAGGCCCTAAATAATAAATTATGGGAATTCCAGTTGAACTGACAGCAACAATAAGATAATATAGATATTCTTGATGAAAGATTGATTGATAGGACTATCTTCCAGGAAAGGCTTGACCTATAGAAGTTGGGCATAGTTCCTCATAATAAATCCATTGATAAAAGGTAAGAAGATAAGGAGAAAAACACGTGTTAATATTTTGAAGGGAGTGATCTATCCTAGCACAGGACTGGGGCCGACCTGTAAATAATTGTAAACTCTAGGTATGACCTGTGAATAAACTTGACCTAAATTAATTATTATGTGGATGGGTATAAATACTAGCTTGGAATTTCCTATTGAAGATGAATTTGTAGTGCACCTATTCTATTTTTTCATCCTTTTATAGGGTTAATTCAAGGAGGAGCATCTATATATGCCTATTGCAACCTGTTTAAACCAACAAATTAGTCCTACTGTACATCTTATTAGTGTGGATTTACAAACATATTGGGGCAGCATTCCATTTATATATCTTACTTCGTTATGATTTACTCCTAGAACTAAGAAGGAAATGTTCATGTTTTGGCCCCACTCCCACCCCCACCCCACCTTATCCGCCAACTATTTCCATGTTGTTCTTAACCATATGTGTTTATCCACCCAATTAATTTTCAAATATATTTGGAATATGGATATTAATGTGAATTGCTTTTCTCTGTAACCCACTCCATTGTCTGTGTGTCTTTATTCTTAAGATGAAAAAATTAAACCAAAACTTTGGAGCACACATTGACAGCCAATGCATTCATCTCCTATTCCCATGGGGTGATCTTATAGAGAATGGGTGTGAATTCGACTTAGCAAGCACACTTGAAAAAAAATGCCTTGCAATTTATAATGCAACATCCCAAATTAAATCAGAAGCATGTGAAGTGGGTTGAGTTCTTGCAAGGTTTCACTTTCGTTATCAAGCATGTAAGTGGAAAAGCTAACCGAGTGGCAGATGCCTCAAGTAGGAAAATATTAATGGTGCAAGAGAGTCAAGTTCAAGTATTTGGATTTTATTTTCTTAAATATTTGTATAAATCTGATATAGACTTTAAGGAAACTTATGAGATAAGTTTAAATCCTGCCCAAAGAGATAGGGGACCTTGGAATGACTACATATTGCAAGATGGAATGTTATTCCATATTTGTAGTTGTAGATAGGTTTAGCAAGATGGCACATTTCATACCATGCTATAAGACTAGTGATGCAAGACATATAGAAAATTTGTTCTTTAATGAAATTGTTAGGTTGCATGGGCTACCAAAGAGTATAGTTTCAGACAAGGACACTAAGTTTACTGGACATTTTTGGAGGACTCTATGGAAAAAGCTGGGAACTAAATTGAACTTTAGCTCAACCTATCATCCTTAGATAGATGTCTAGACTGGGGTAGTGAATAGAAGTCTAGGTAATATCTTGAAAATCCTAAATAGTGAGTAGCGAAGACAGTGAGATCATGTGCTATCTCAAGTTGAGTTTGCATACAATGATTCACCCAATCAAAGCACGGGTCTAAGTCCTTTCCAAATTTTGTATGGAATGCATCCTAGGGGTGTATATGAGCTAAGAGACTCAGGGAAATTCGAAGGAAGGAGTGCTGAAGGTAAAGAATTTGCTACAACCATCACCAAGCTACACAAACAGGTCAAGCAACAATTACAAAAGTATAACTCTAGAGTGGATTTGAGGAGTAGAGAGTTCAACTATGAGGTAAGTGATCTAGTCTTAGATTACCTAAGGAAGGAAATATTCCCAAAAGTTGAATATAACAAGTTGAAATTCAAAAAAATAGGACCCTGCAAAATTCTTAGAAAGTATTTCAGCTAATGCATATGAATTGCAGCTACCAGGTGGGATTGGTATATCTCCTATATTTAACATATCTGACTTATATCCTCATGAAAAGGATGGAGCGGAACAATTTACAAATAATCTAGAACCTGGTATGAATAAGGAGGTGAAGTGGGAAAAGCAGATGCCAATGGAAAATCCTTTAGATCCTGAAAATATCTTCGACGCTAGATTAGCTAAGAAGACTATAGGCATAGAATACCTAGATTACTTGGTTAAGTGGAAATAACAGCTTGCCTACTTGGATGAATGTAGCAGAGATTGAGAAGAAGGGTTACTCCATTGAATAACTTATGAATAGGGATTCATAAGCATTTTAACCCTAGGATCCTGATGCAGGGGCATCTTTACAGCTGGAAAAGGAAAAACAGAAGCATTTGAATCAGTTTTGGTTTACTACAGGAGTTGGTTCCTGAAATATAGATTGTAGGTTAGATTGTTACCCTCATTCGAGGAAGAGAGCTATGCTTTGTCTATTTAGGCTTGTAAATTCGATGATTAGAGGTTAGAATACATTGTTCAAACATTGTGGACTAGATTTTCTTTGTGAATCAATGCAAACCCAAAAAATTGTGAAATGGTTGTATTTTATGTTTTTGAGTGTGTATTCTCCATTTATGGAAGGTAAATGAATCTGTTACAGTATTGATATTTCATTAAAATACTCAATATTTTGTTTGAATCTCTTATACTTCATGAACGGTCCATTATCATACTATAGTGGTTATGTCAATGGAGTTGAAGACGTTATTGTTGGCCATCCACGTCGGTATCAAATAGATCGTAGAAACTTAGAATATCCCAAGAAGCTTGGATAGCTTGGAGGCTTGTAGATCCTGAGAGAGAGGTAGTATATTAAGCTAGGGAAAATCTCGAAACTACTTATTCTTTGAGTAGAAGCAACAAACGGTATGGGTCTGTACTCTGTTAAGGTCAATTTTATTTCAGGTTCAATCTATAGAAGTTAATTGAATGGTGCAAGTGAACAAAGCAATTATTGTATTGGTTTTTTGTTTACATTGAGTCGAATTATTTCATGAAATCGTAGCATTGTAATATATCTATAATATACAGGGGTTAGATTTCATTCAGGTGTTTCAAATTGTAACATGTATTGATATAGTTCATGAGCATTTCAAGCAAAGTGCAGGAAGTAAAATCTATTTCGACAATTATTTTGCATGAACAGTTTGAATCGATGGTTTAATTTTATCAAGAAACAGATCAACGGTGACAAAAGAGAATCTGTAACAGCAAATGGAGAATCATTCAAATGTAAATCATTCAACTTCATATTCAAAGGAGGGTCTAGAGGATTACCTTTGAAGATCAATTGATCATGTTGTCGAAAAGTGTCTTCCACCTGATCTGTGAAAACTTCTTGATGAGCATTCACCTCAGGAGACTACTGCTGATCAATATCCTTGAGAGGAGGAGATTCTTCATGCATCCCTTGAGGGATATATTCAGTGCTCAGAGCCACAGCCTCCCTTGGGAGCCATCTTTTTTGTGTTGGGGATTTTGAAAACCCAAGGTGACAATGTTTTTCTATTATATGTCTCGTTGCATGGCAATGATGACATCTGAAGGGGATCCCTTCATAGTTCATAATTTTCTTCCTAATAGAGTCACCCCAGATAAGATTAATGTGTTCTTGGAGATCTGATCAAATGTTTAAAGAGACAAGTATTCATGCTACAGTTTTCCTTCTTGTCTTCAAAGATGAAAGATCAACCTCCAAAAATACTCCGAGCAGACTCCCTAAATCGTGAAGCGAGTACGGGTTCCAAAATTCCCAAGGGATTCCCGGAAGACGCACCCACACCAGCATAGTGTCCAGTCTCTCACTATTTATATTAAAGAGAGGAGTCCATTTTTTTAATAGAATAGGAATAGCTCCATTGTTTCGCAAGAATGTTTTCAACATCACTTGTGCAGTTGAATCTAAATCCAAACCACACCTTTGTAAGGGAATCTACTTTCAGTTCATAGTTGAGAACACTTGACCAATTCTTCCTGGCCCAAATTCCATATCCTCCGAGCTAGGTTTTCACCCACGAATTTTTCTCACCAGAGCAGAGTATTACATAGGCCCAATGTCCTCTATCGACACATTTGAAACCGCAGATGAGATTAAGAGTCCCACTCGTTGAGGAGAGGCAATTTTTCTTTCATTTTTTACTAAGGCTCTTTGATAAACCCCTGTTGTCGGCTTGAATTTCTACTTGTGGATCTTTTTCGCTTCTATCATATCCTAAATAAGGTGGTTTCCCTGGAAAATCCTCCAGATGGAAAAAAGAAGCAATGTAACCCTCTGGGCTAACAATGTCCCCTTATTCTAAGGTCGATAAGGGAGGCATGGCAGGTGGATTTGGACAAGATCCCAAACATCCTGATTCCAACAACTCCAAATTGTTGTAAAAAAATTGTTCTGCAGATGAAGTAGGGTTCCAAAGAGGGTCTAAGGAAGGTTATGTATGAATTATTGTGGCGTCTGCATATAGTGTAGACCCTCTTTATTCAGGAAAAAATTGAGGAAAAAGAGAAAGAGGGATTTCCCTAAGCCATGTATCTAGGGGTCTTACTACTAGCGGTAACAGTGGCGGTTCTTTTGGTTGTTGCGATGGGAGATCCAACAGGTCGTTGTTAGCCCTAGATGCCATTGAGGAAACAATGATAGCGATGGTCCCACCTGCCAGTATTCTCAGTTCCACATGGTCGATTTCAAAGTTACTAATCACATAGGTGAAAGAGGGGAGAAGTATATGCGTTAACCAAATAGACCCCTACCCGTTGGAATCTGGCGGAGAAGGAATTCCTGAAAATGCAATTTCGAGTGTTCAATTCACGATTTCAACAATTTGGGTCGTTTTAAAATGTCACATTTATCCTATAGTAAGAAATTTTGATTGCAAAATTGAATAATAAACCAAAACTGCATAATAAACCAAAACTGCAATTTTTACTAGTAATTTTAACCGCATTCAATCACCCATCCGACGGAGATACGAAGCATGTTTGTTGTTTTTATCCCACGTGTGAAAGAGGTGGTGAAAAATTTCCTATGCAACCTCGTGTCTAGTTTGTGGGTGATATAACTAGAAAACCTCCTCTGCAACCTCAGGCCTAGTTTGTGTGTGAGGTAACTGGAAAACCTCCTCTACAACCTTGGAAACTCCTCTATGACCTCGAGCATAGTTCGTGGCTGAGGTAACTGGAAAACCTCCTCTACAACCTTGGAAACTCCTCTGCGACCTCGGGCCTATTTAGTGGGTGAGGTAACTGGAAAACCTCCTCTGCAACCTTGGAAACTCCTCTGCGACCTCGATCGTTGTTCGTGGGTGAGGTAAGTGAAGATGTAAAATTTCGTTGTCATGACATGGGGAAGGTAAGATTGATAGTTTTAATTGTTTGTCGTTTTTTAATGTTTTTTTTTGTTTTGTTTATTATTTCTATTTATTATTTTTAATGTTTATTAATATTTTAATGTTTATTATTACTTTAATGTTGTTTATTATTTTAATGTTTAGTTTTTTAATGTGATTTATTACCTTTCATTAAATCCAATAAGTCCACTACACCCCTTTGGGAAAGGATAAATCCATGGAATTATTCCAGTAACACGTAGGCAAGGTAGCAGAAACTGATGACATCAATACTTATGATCATCATCATCATCGTCACCATCACCACCATCTTGATAATAATCATAATCATCATCACCGCCATCTCGATCATTATCAGCATCATGATAATCAGTTTCATCATTATCATCACCATCATAATCATCATCATCGTAAGCATTGGCATTGTCATCATCAATGATCATCACCATCATCATAAACAACACCTTCACATCATCATCATCATCGTTAGTGATGATGATGATGATGATGATGATGATGATGATGTTGATAGCGAAATTATCGTTGTCGCCGTAATCAGCGGGATTATCATGATCATTGTATTTTTGGCCATCATAGAGAACATCATCATCATCAATAGAACCTTTCTTGAAAAAATTGTCATATGAGTGTGATATGGTGACCATTTCAAAGTTTGACACAAAGAGGATGCTTAATAAAATCCACTATCAAGAAGACTTGAGAAAAGCATAAGTAATAAGGTTAGATGGAATTCATTGTATAATACAATTTATTTCTTACAAATCTTTAAATCCCGAAAATGTGTAAAATTAAACTAATTACAACCTTGATCAATAGGAAATTGAACAGGAAATTGGTCATCTTATTATTATTTTTAAAATGTCTTCTAACATAGAAACCATTTTTTTTTAAATAATTAGGCTTATTCAATATATCCTAGAATGGGTAGTTACAAATTATGGATTAGGTTAATGCACAAATAAACGAAAATAGTACACGATGAACATAGTTCCTATGATATCTCTCCATATCATTTATGTCATGGTTCTCATCTATACTAGTACATGTGAACATTTTTGCCACGACAAATCGTCGGCGCTAGGATGAACATGATGATGATTATTTCTATTATTCTAATGGGTATGAACATGATGATCATGATGATGAAGATGATAACATTGATGACGATGATGATGATTATGATTATAACATTGGCGGTGATGAGGTTGAGGATGAGGATGAGGTTGATTTTCATGTTGATGATGACGATGATGAAGATGGTGATGATGATGATGATGATAGCATTGATGATAATAAAGATGAAGATGATGATGGTTGAGCTTATTATAATGAGGATTAACATGATGATGATGATTTCTATTATTCTAATGAGTATGAACATGATGATCATGAGGATGAAGATGATAGCATTGATGACGATGATGATGATATCATTAATGACGATGATGATTATAACATTGACGATGATGAGGCTAAAGATGAGGTTCATTTTGATGACGATGATGAAGATGGAGATGATGATGATGATAGCATTGATGATCATAAAGATGAAGATGATGATGGTTGTGATTATTCTAATGAGGATGACCATGATGATGATTATTGTTATTATTCTAATGAGTATGAACATGATCATCATGATGATGAAGATGATAACATTGATGACGATGATGATTATAACATTGACGATGATGAGGCTAAGGATGAGGTTGATTTTGATGCCGATGATGACGATGGTGATGATGGTGATGATGATGATGATGATAATTATGATGATGATGATGATGATGATTATGATAGCATTAATGATCTTAAAGATGAATATGATGAGGATGAACATGATGATGATGATGAATGCTATTATTCTAATGAGCATGAACATGATGATCATGATGATGAAGACATTGATGACGATGATGCATTAGAGGAAATTTCAACTCAAAATGGGCCTTTCACCCCTAATTCAAATTGCATGTCATCATGAGTTAGCCAATAAAATTGCTTTAAATTTGAAATACCATATAGGTCTTAAACCATTTTTTAATATAAATTTGGGGATAGGTATCATAAAAAAAACTACTTTTTGTGTTCGTATTTTCGACATATATCCCTTTGTTTTTACTCAAATTTTGATCAGGAGAGCTCGTTGGATGAGGGATTATATCCTGCATCCAACGAGTACCCACTCTGCATACTTATGATGGACCCCGCTACCCCAAAAACAAGAAATACTTGAAAAAATGTGATGATGACATCATCATCACATTTTTTCAAGTATTTCTTGTTTTTGGGGTAGCGGGGTCCATCATAAGTATGCAGAGTGGGTACTCGTTGGATGCAGGATATAATCCCTCATCCAACTAGCTCTCATGATTGAAATTTGAGTAAAAACGCAGGGAGATATGTCGAAAATACAAACAAAAAAAGTAGTTGTTTCTTTTCTTCCTCCAAAATTAATAAATATTATTTTAACTATTATTTTATTATTTTCCTTAGGAGGCTCATTTTGAGTTGAAATTTCCTCTAATTTGACTATATCATTGATGATGATGATGATTATAACATTGAAGATGATGAGGCTGAGGATGAGGATGAGGATAAAATTGATTTTGATGTCGATGATGAAAATGGTGATGATGATTATTATTATTATTATGACAGCATTGATGATCATAAAGATGAATATGATGATGGTTGCGATTATTATAATGAGGATTAATGTGATGATGATGGTTACTATTACTCTAATGAGTATGAACATGATGATCATGATGATGAAGATGATAACATTGATGACGATGATGATGATATCATTAATGATGGTGATGATTATAACATTGATGAGGATGAGGTTGATTATGAGGTCGATGATGATGATGGTAATGATGGTGGTGATGATGATGATGAAGAAGATGATGATGATGGTTGTGATTATTATAATGAGAATGACCATGATGATGATGATTTCTATTATTCTAATGAGTATGAACATGATGATCATGATGATGAATATGATAACATTGATGACGATGATGATGACGATATCATTGATGACGATGATGATTATAACATTGACGATGATGAGGTTGAGAATGAGAATGGGGTTGATTTTGATGTTGATGATGACGATGATGAAGATGGTGATGATGGTGATGATGGTGATGATGATGATGATTATGATAGCATTGATGCTCATAAAGATGAAGACGATGATGGTTGCAATTATTATAATGAGGATGAACATGATGATGATGATTGCTATTATTCTAATGAGTATGAACATGATGATCATGATGATGAAGATGATAACATTGATGACGATGATCATGATGACCATGATCATGAAGATGATAGCATTGATGATGATGATGATGATGATGATTATAAAATTCATGATGATGAGGTTGAGGATGAGGATGAGGTTAATTATGATTTCAATGATGATGATGACGACGACGGTGATGATGGTTATGATGGTGATGATGATGATGATGAAGATGGTGATGGTTGTGATTATTCTAATGAAAATGGCCATGATGATTATTAATTCTTGCACATGATCTAGGAACTAGGAATCAAAATCATCAAAGAATTATTAACAAATACTCATGAATTGGAAAATAACTAGAACCAAAATGGTTTCCTCTCTATATATTTAATAAACAATAAAGGGTTACAATACCAATGCTGAGCAATGGCTTAACTCCATGAAGAATTCGAATACCTAAGGAGACAATTCGAATTCAGTGAGTGAGTCTAGCTTAACTGACTCTTTGCCATGCAATCTCACTCAGTTAACCACTTGACTAAAACCCTGATTGACTCACCAAACCCTAACTGAAGTCGGAGTGCAATAAATGACTGAATCTCAACTGAAGGAGATCAAACACATGTCATAGCAATCCAACCATCAAGTTCTAGTCCTGCATGACTCCAATGAACCCTGATGAAGTTAACTGAAGCTGAACTGACCATCAGAAGTTGGTGGAGGTGCCTTGTTGACTCCAGTTCATTAAATAATAATAAATAATCATTAAATAATATATTTAATGACTAGAGGTGCCTTAACTAACTGTAACTGACTGGTTGAACTAATTGTAACCACCAGTTAGCAATTAGGTGCATTAATATCACTCAGATCACCCCTGGAGTGCTCCAGATAGCCTCCTTGACTGTAGGAGAAGGCTAAGTTAGCCTCCTTGACTGTAGGAAGGCGTGGGTGTGACTGGATGATGGAAATTAATGCTCCACTGATGTCAATTAAACTTAGGATAGTGGTTTAACTAGGCCAATTTGACCAAAAGAGTGTGTATGATGGTAAATGTCTCCAACAATGATGATGATTGCTATTACTCTAATTAGTATGAAAATGATGATGATGATGATGATGATCAAGATGATAACATTGATGACGATGATGATGATGATATCAATGATGACGATGATGATTTAAATATGACAATGAGGCTGAGGTTGAGGATGAGGTTGATTTGATGTCGATGACGACAACGATGAAGATGGTGATGATGGTAATGATGGTGATGATGGTAATGATGGTGATGATGATGATGATGATGATTATGATAGCGTTGATGATCATAAAGATGAAGATGATGATGGTTGTGATTATTATAATGAGGATGAACATGATGATGATGATTGTTATTATACTAATGAGTATGAACATGATGATCATGATGATGAAGATGATAACATTAATGACAATGATGATGATTATTATTATAATATTGACGATGATGAGGTTGAGGATGAGGATGAGGTTGATTATGATGTCAATGATGACGATGGTGATGATGGTGATGATGGTGGTGATGATGATGATGGTTTTGATTATTCTAATGGAAATGACCATGATGATGATGATTGATATTATTATAATGAGTATGAACATTATGATCATGATGAAGAATATGATAACATTGATGATGATGATGATGATTATATCATTGATGATGATGATGAGGTTGAGGATGAGGATGAGGTTTATTGTGATGTCGATGATGACAATGATGAATATGGTGATCATGGTGGTGATGATGATGATGATGATGGTGATTATGATACCATTGATTACCATAAATTCATCAATCAATATCATCACCAAGTACAAAATTGTCTGCTACATAACAATTAAGAATTGTAATTTAACTATAATTAGAGGCATTTAAGTTTACCTTAAAATACTGATGGAAAAATAAAAATTACATGAGTAATATATATATGAAATTGAAAAATTAATTGTATAATAAATTAAATCTACACCATCTAATTACCTTTCACTTTCCTTGTTCTACCTTTCCCCAACAAGACCTCCCCTTCAAATTTGTTGATGGAGTTGACATGCCAAATGCGAGGAAGATGGATATTATTTGCTAAATTTAGAACATACTAACTAATGTACACCATGGATTGATATACCATGTAGCCATGCACAATAGAACCCTCAAGATGTGCTCTTTTTCTAACAAAATCTTTCAATGACTTCAAATTCCTTTCCACCGTCCACATTGATCTTGTGTGTACAGGTCCACACAATTAGATCTCATCAACTTGGTGTATGAGATAGTGTTCTTGTGAATTGAAAAATCCTAGAGGTAAATACTTTTTCATTTCACACATTAGATGAGGAATTTCTCTCTTCCAATACCAGCTAAATTCTTCTTTATGGATTTCTTTAGATGAAATCCACGTACAAATGATGCAAGAAAATAACAGTGATAAACAAGATTGAGGCATATATAATAAAGTTCCAATATGTAAAACACAATATGTCAATAATCTATGCAACAAAGTGAACAAACATTTTCATGCATATAAATTGTTACTTACCTCATGTATTTACCAAGATTGTAACAAATATAGAATAAAATATTAATTAAATTAGTTAATTATTATATGAAAGGGTGTCACCTTTCATTCTACATGCTCAAGCCTACAAAGGAGAGTTTCATTTGTAATCATTATCATCATCTAATATATTTATCTTATTTATCATCCAACATGAAAGTCGGATTCGACTATTAAGACTTCAACCGAATACAGTTTCTCCAAGTGGTATCAGAGCGGTTTCACTCCTCTGGTGAGCTCGGATTCGGCTCATCCCACCTTTGAGCTCGATTTTGTCTTATCTCAGCCACGCATCACATTATTTCGCTGCTCCATTTCACAACCTATCACTCCTCACATCGTTTCTCCTTCCATGCCTGCCATCACACGTAGCCATCCTCCACCCGCGCACTCACTCTCCATCCTTCACACCACTCCTCTCCCATTTTACACATCCCCACGCACTCTCCTCCACCTGTGCTTTCCTCCTATATCCCATCACCCATCATTGTCTGCTCATTCCTGCCACCTCATGCCTCAACCTCTGCTTCACACCACCTCCATTCCGCCGCTGCATCCACCTGCCGCCACTTCACCCGCGCTTGGTGCCTCCATGTAGGATATTGTCTGCCTCACGTTGTCACTCCCTCAGCACCTTCAACCCATGTGTCTGGTCTTCTCCCTACACACCTGCACTTCCCATCATCTCGGCCCTCACTTCTATGCGTCCCTTCCCTCGCCACCTCCTCACCATGTCGTCATCTCACTGCATTGTCATCTCACCTCCACGACCTACAAAACAAAAATACTATAATATATTATTATAATATAATATAATTACAATATATTAATTCACTATATTATAATATATTTATAATATTTCAATTTTGCTTTATGATATTAAAACAAAATAATAAAATAAATATTTTTATCATATAATAATTAATATAATTAATTATTATCTTTAAAAATCTCACCATCCTTAGTAAAAATATTTTGTCCACCTTCACAATCCAAAATAGCGTCGAAGTAAACACCTCTGCATACAAGGTCCAAGACCATGGCAAAACTAAAAGAGAAAATTGAAAAATGGAGGACATCAAGTCCCTTGTCACTAACCAAAAAAACTTGAAGGAAGAGATGGAAAATAACGATACAGTACTCAAAGACGAGCTTGTTCTGGTACTAGAAAGAAGGCTGGGTGAAAATTTTGACATCCCGAAAAAAAAANAGGTGTTGCAAAGACTCATACCTAGTCCGAACCAAGTCAGCAATCCAGACATGTTAGATGCCTCATTTCATGTTTCCACACAAGAAACACTCGCAAAGAATCAAGAAGATTTGCAAAAAGAAATAAAGATTAACAATGCAATGCTTAAACAAGAGATCGAAACAAAAAATACTCCCAGATATGGAGGCACGATTAAACAAAAAAATAAAAGCTATCAGTAAGATAGTAGAGAATAAAAAGGTAAAAAATCACCATCAACAACAAAGTAGTTCAAATATGTCACTTGCATCATCTAGTAGTTTCCAGCCACCATCAAACCGTAAAGCAAAAACAAATCAATATCGTCCTTACAAAGTGTACCCATCTAAGGCAAAAATAGAGTTTTCAAAATACAATGGAAGTGAAGACCAATGCGTTTATTGGCTAAACATGGTGGAAGAATACTTCGACATTTACAATATTCAATATAACAAGGAGAAGGTGAAATATGCGTCAATGCATATGGAAGGGGACTCCTATAATTGGTACTTATGGTGGAAGAAGACAATTTTGCCTACACCTGGAACTTGTTCAAAAATGATTTTTGTAATATCTTTCAAGGAATCAAAGAAGATGAATTTTTCAGTAAACTTACCAGATGACAATAGGTTGGAAGCGTTGAGGAATTCACACATCAGTGTGAATCCTTATTGACATGAGTATTTGGTTTTTTTCTGAAAAGCAAAGACTTGAAACCTATTTAGGAAGTCTTAAACCGTACCTCCAAAAATAGTTAAGGTTACATGGCATACCTAACGAAGAAGTAGCAAGCCACAAATCCAAAGCCGTAGAACACAAATCAGAAGGAATAAGAACAAGAGGTGATAGCCATTATCGACAAGAAAAAGAGACACAATGTAGGTACTGTGAAGATACTTGGTCACCTGACCATCAATATCGCAAACATCAATCATATGCCTATGAAATGGAAAATAGGTTGAAGTCATCTAACAATTACTCTAACAATATAAAAAAGAAGAAAAACATATGTCGTCGATGCGGTGATAAGTGCAACCCTAGCCAGAAATGTAGGAATGATCAGACAATACAATGCAGAATCATCAATGGAAAGGAAGTGCAAGTCTCTGCACCAGAAATCTCGCTCGATTCTAATACCGACACCGATTAAGAATGAAGGATGACATTAGGAAATACTAAATCTTTGAGGACAAAGGTCCCTTAAAGGGAGTGGCAATGTAACAAATATAAAATAAAATATTAATTAAACTAGTTAATTATTATATGAAAGGGTGTAACCTTTCATTTTACACGCTCAAGCCTATAAAAGCGAGTTTCATTTGTAATCATTATCATCATCTAAGAAATTATTCTTATTTATCATCCAACATGAAAGTCGGATTCGACTATTGAGAGTTCAACCGGATACGGTTGATCCATCTAAATTAAATCTACACCATCTAATTACCTTTCACTTTCCTTATTCTACCTTTCCCCAACAAGACCTCCCCTTCAAATTTGTTGATGGAGTTGACTTGCCAAATGCAAGGAAGATTGATATTTTTTGCTAAATTTGGAACATACTGACTAATGTACACCATGGATTGATATACCATATAGCCCTGCACAATAGAACCCTCAGGATGTGCTCTTTGTCTAACAAAATCCTTCAATGACTTCAAATGCCTTTCCACCATCCACATTGATCTTTTGTGTACATGTCCACACAATTAAATCTCCCCAAATTGGTGTATGAGATAGTGTTCTTGTGCATTGAAAAATCCTGGAGGTAAATACTTCTGCATTTCACACATTAGACGGGGAATTTCTCGCTTCAAATACCAGCTAAATTCTTCTTTATGGATTTCTTTAGATGAAATCCACGTACAAATGATGCAAGAAAATAACAATGATCAACAAGATTGAGGTATATATAATAAATTTCCAATCTGTAAAACACAATATGTCAATAAGCTATGCAACAAAGTGAACAAACATTTTCATGCATATAATTGTTACTTACCTCATGTATTTACCAAGATCATATAGAACTTGTTTTATGTCGTCGTCAAAGATATCTGGGAGAGATAGAGGTAGATGGCATACTGTAACAAAAAGAAAATCATTACTTATTTAATTTCCAAGAGAAAACAATTACTAAAAAATATGTACTAAAAGGAAATTATATACATAAATAATTACCTTAATGAATGTATGCCAGTCATGAGTTTTAACACCACCAAAATCACCTTTTTTCGTTAAGATATTTTGTATGTTTGACAAAAACCCAGTCGGAAACCTTATTTTCTTAATGACCATTTTTATATCATTGCTTTGTTTCTCTCTCAACGAAAATGCACAACGATCAAATTTCTACAATAAGAAAAAGTCAATGAGTGTTATTGTGATGACCGTTGATTTGCAAGTGTTTAGCGTTCTGTCGCTATAGCGACGAACGTCTTTCTTCGCCGTAATAGAGACGATTGTTCGTCGCTATAGATACAAACCATCATTTACGTCGTAGTAGCGACGATGATCAGGGGCCAGAACAATTTCTTTTAAAAAATTTTATCAATTTATCCACGAAAATCATCATTTTAACTTATTCGTGGCAATATTCCGTGGAACTTTGAGCCATATGTACTAGTGATAGTCTATTAGATCATCATTACTAAACTAGGATTCATTTACTTAATTTTGGTGCCATTGGGTCCACCAAAGCCTTTGGGTCCGCTAATGCCACTAGGTCTACCTGTACCAACCACTAGAGTGTGGGGAACACATAGAGAGTTTATCTCCACTTACTGCATGTGCATACATGAGCTCGTGTGCCTCTGAGACCAATCCCTATATTTTAGGAGCCACTATGAGTGCCACAATCAAACTCTATCAATTGGTTGTGGTAGGTAGGTAGTTATGCTAAGTCAATCTTGAGTTACATTCAGTTAGATGTATTCCAGTTCAATTAGCGCCAATGCTGCATGATTGCATGAGGGTAGGCACATTTTCTCAGCTACCTCATAATTTTAACAGGTTTAACTAGTTTTAATTGATTATTGACCGAATTAGACATGTGGATTTAGACTAGTTGCTACCATGCAGTGATTTAGACACTCTTAGTTAACCATTCAATCAGGTTTGGTAGATTCGAATCCTATCCATGTGATTGGAATTATATTTATTGTGACACCATTGTATTACTAAATATAATTAATGGAATATTTTTCATTATTTTTCTTCAATTATTCTTCTCTTATTTCTCTTGTGCAATCTATATGAAGACTATTTTTGACCCAAGATATGTCTACCAGAATCTAATACTCATGGTGTTGTTTTAGCTATAAGGACCAAGAGTTGTTTCTTAGTTCAACGGGAAGAAAAAATAAGCGACACTTAGTTCTGTAGAGTTCGAGTACATTGCATCTACTTTGGAAATTTGTGAGTTCATATGGCTTCGCAAGATGCTCACAAGTTTATTTGGAGTAGAATTGGACCTGATAATTATCTACTATGATAATTAGAGTTGCATCAACATCTATGACAATCCAGTGTTTTATGACCAATATGTAGGAATATCATCTCTAATGCCATGAATAAATTGAGGCCTGATATTATGTGTAAGAACAAGATAAATATCTAGCTACATGATATTTCTCACAATCATGTACAAGGATAATAGAGAGAAGGATAATGAGACTGACTACAAGAGAAGTGGAGAATGATCCAATATATTTCCATATATTATTGATCAACATAGTGTACATAAATAATACATCCCTGATAGGTAAAATCGATTTTCTTAGGAGACAACAGATGCTAGCTCATAAAACAGTCTTACTAAATACGATAAACCCCCATAGGTGACTAAAGCACTTTCCAAATTAGTCAAGGAGTTCACGAATTGGATAAAGCATGAGTGAGTTGTCATGGGTGATGGAAAAACATGCTAACCATGGAATATAGAGAGAAAGTCATCGAGGGTGGGTTGGCAAAAAAATATAGTAGTTTCCTAGTTGACTATCTTTACCTTATCCACTGAAAAGTAGGAATAAAGCAGTATAAAGAAAGAATACGAAGGAAGGCACGGTTACTAATATAGGCAGTCAATAAACTTGGAAGAATCTAATCAGAATCAATATAAAGGCTCTCCTGGGGTATATATGGAAAGTATTGACCAAGTGGTGCAAGTGGATGCCAACTATTTAGGCTAGTACATAGGAAATTAACTAAAAATGATTAGTTATGGTCATCCTAAGTATTGAGTGGGTTTATAATATTCTAAAAACCCCCTTTAAGGATGAATTTGTGATGGGATATATTAAATAATCATAGATATAGATGTATATAGGTCCCAACAACAAGGTTGTGGCCACCCTTTACAATTATTTTTGTCCAAAAATGTGAGGAAAGAGGAAAAAACATATGGGGGGAATCCTCCCTCAAGAAAGGAAAAGGAACAAAATGAAAAAAATGTCTTAAATGTATATTTTTATTCACTTGAATGAGATGAATGAACTGCTTCTGGTGAAATAACTTGATGAAGAAGTTTTGAACTCCATGATCATGCACTAGAGTGTAGTATCTGCAAGAAATAAGAGGAGAGACCCATTGTAGTTCATCATACGATGAAATAGGATCATTATCTGCATGATTATTGCTTCTTCAATACTTTGATCTAAAAACATAATTGAAAAATGAAAATAGATATGTGCATACTCCTTCCCAAAGAGTAAGAAGTTTGATCAAATCAATTCCTTGTATAGCTACAAAGTGGTGAAACGGACCATGTATCTTCTTTTCAAACTATTGTATCACCTTCCCAATTTAAAATGAGGCTAAAATGAATTTGAAATATCAAAAATACTATCATATGGAGCAACAAATACCAAATTTATAGTGTCTCCATGAGAGTATAGGGCCATAGTAGGAAAAGAATTAGCAACTGGGGAAACTAATGAATGTGTAAATATTAATGATAAATAGACTTGAAATATGAACCATAGTTGTTTATAAGAGATTCATACATGTGTAAAATAAGTCCAAATATGACTAATTTCATATCTAAAAAACTTGTGAAAATTTTACAAGACTTGAAACCATTAGAAGTAAGTAACACTACATAGGAAACCAATGAGGAATCAATTAGTGAACTTGGGTTTGTATAGTCTTAGGAGTATTCAGAGGATTGGTAAATGGTATAGATGATGTCATAACCTGTATATCATCTTGCAAACTATTACTTATTAATAATATTCATAATCATCTCAATGGACTGAAAAAGAGCTAGTTAAAGACAAGTCGAGATCTAGTGAAAAAACACAAGCATTGGGAGATGGATCTAGTGGACTGATAGGTGATTTATCCAGGAAATACACTAATGTTTCTGATTCTAATATATCAGAAAATGAATCTATATAATATATGTGAGAAAATTATTTAAATATGGAACTCAATGCATAGTTCATATTACCTTGGGACTGTGCACTACGACAATGTTCTGGAATTCAACAGGCTTCTCTAGTTCATTTGGTACTTCAATGTTGTGCTTCTCAAGTAGCCGAGACATGATGTTCATATTATTTTTGAAAAAAAATGTTCTCGGAATGAAAACCCTTTCTGCAATAATAACACTTGGATGTTCTCCCTTTCTTCTTGACTTTCTTCATTGAATTCAAACCTTCATCAATAGGATTCGATCCTTCATCTTCATTATTTGACTTTGGATTCTTCTCTTTCACTATTTTATTTTCTTTTAAATTTGCATTATTACTTCCTTTAACTATAAGTGCATGATCCTTGCCATTGGAGATTCTAAGAGCTCCCATCTGGATCAATTTATCTTGCTCCTTTGTCAGTGAATCAAAGAATGTACTCGAAGAAGGCATTTTCCAATTCGAAATAGCAAGCCTAGTAGCATGAGAAGTTGACATAAAAACTAAGTATTCATGACCCAATTTTGAAAGGATGGAAATAATAAATTGAAAATTCTTCTTCTCAATCCCACATTTCTTAATCAATAGAACAAGTGACTTGAATTTGGTTAAGAACCATTCAATGGATTCAAAACTACTTGGACTCAATGAGAATAATTCATTCTCCAATTGATGTGCTCTTATATCATATTGTACTCCAAAGAGAGACTCAAGTTTGGTCCATACTTGGTTTGGAGTGGTCAAACCATCTAGATGAAAAATAAGATCAGGAGAAATTGAGAGACAAAGCAATCCATAGGCTTCATCCATTCTATCATGCCACTTAGCTTTCTCAAAAATAGCATTAGGATTATTCTCTAAAGCCATAGAAACTCTATAGAATCCCTTAGTGTGAAACATAATGCCAATTTTGGCCTTCCATTCATGATATTTTAAGGGATTCATGATCATAGATGAAGAGGAATCCATGCTAATAATTTGATGCGCTCCTGGAGATGCTCCCTACAACCTGCACAAATATAAACTAGGAGAAATTCTTGTAAGCTCAATTCAAGCTCTTCTTCAGAGAGGGATAGGAGACTGGATGCACTCTAATGTAGAGAAATGATAGCTCCTCAACTCTGTAGAGCTTAAAAACCTAAATTCTGTGATACCATGTAGAAATAGCAGCTCTGATACCATGAATAAATTAAGTCTTGATACTATGTGTAAGCACAGTATAAAGATCTAGCTACATGATATTTCTCACAAGCATGGACAAGGAAAATAGAGAGAAGAATGATGAGACTGAATACAAGAGAAGTGGAGAATGATCCAATATATTTCTGAATATTATTTATCAACATAGTGTACATAAATAATACATCCCAGAGAGGTAAAATTGAGTTTCTTAGGAGACAACTCGTGCTAGCTCATAAAGCAGTCTTACAAAATATGATAAAACCTCACAGGTGACTAAAGCACTTTCCAAATTTGTCAAGGAGCTCACGAATTGGATAAAGCATGAGTGAGTTGTCATGAGTGATGGAAAAACATGTTAATCATGGGATCTAGAGAGAAAATCATGGAGGATGGTTTGGCCACAAAAGATAGCAATTTCCTAGTTGACCAGCTTTACCTTATCCACTAAAAAGCAGGAATAAAGCAGTATAAAGACAGAATCTGTAGGAAGGCATAGTTGCTAACTTGGGTAGTCAATAAAGTTGGAAGAATCTAACTAGAATAATTATAAAGGCGCTCCTGTGTTATATATGGCAATTATTTACCTAGTGGTGCAAGTGGATGCCAACTATTTAGGCTAGTTGTTGAAAATCAGACCTCTGTTTACTCACATATTTCGTCAAACACTTCATAAACCTTCGATATCAGGCCTCAATAGTAAACCACAATCAAGCACATTAATTAAACATTCAAAGGAACTATCCTGTAGGCTGATATACTATTTATAAAGCACATTTAGCAGCGGAAAAATTAAGATATCAGCAGACTGTAATACACTTAAAGACACAGTAATTTTTGGTCAAATAGACCCTGGAAAAACCCCACACCTTGGGGAAAACCAGCATGCAAGAGAAAATTTTATTGTGGAGCTTCAGAAGAAAGTTTTACATGAAATGTACAGCACTGAATATTCAGCATTAATTTCACAGTACTTATCTCACAAGTACCACAGTCCAACAGCTAGAAAATAGCACCCAACTTTGGAACCAGTGCCCACAATGCTGTACGGCCCTTTCTCTGTCTTTATCTCAGCAATGTACCACGATTTCTGTGCACCCACTGCTTCAGCAATACTGCTGTACTGTACAGGTACACTGTACGGCCTCTCTCAGCAGTAAACTACTCCAGTTTCAGCATCAAAACTCTTCCTTGGTATCTGTGCATGCAAAAAACAGTATGGCCAGCATTCTACAGCAGTATGACCACCTTCAACAGCAGCTGTATGACCAGCATTAATGTCTGATTTTTTCTAGGGAAACGTGCTCCTCTTTTGCCTTCAAAAGTGTGCCCCTTTCAGTGCTGTACCAACTGCATTTAACTCAGCAGTCAATCTGGAAGTGCGTGCCCCTCTTTTCCTCTGAAAAATGCGCCCTTCTTTTCCTCTGTCTCAGCTCCAATACTCCAAAATTCCTCTCTTGAATTCTGCGCCCAGGAGGAAATAGCTCTCTCCTCTTGGAAATCGAGCCTCACCAAAAATCTCTTTTGGATGTGTGCCAAAATGAAGTCTCAACACTTTTATTTACCCTATTAGGGTTATTCTCATGACTTTTCACCTTCAACGGACGAGATTAGATCTTAGCCAAGAGATCTATGGCTGGGATCTAATATTTCACTCACTTAAATCTCCTAAGTGAACTTTACAATAAATTTTTCCATTGAAAAGGTCATATTACCCTAAATTAAATAAAAGTACACTTTATGACTTAAAGTCACTTTAAAAACATATTAAAGTGCAACTCACTATTAAATCATAAAGTCACTTTAAAAAAAAGTACTTTAATAAAAAACACATTATTAAAGTCACTTTAAAATATAAATGAGACTCCATAGTTAATCACCCCTGCACCTAGGCACCTGATGCAGGAGTGCCACCGAGCTATCAAAAACTAACACTCCCTCTTAGCGAGGGAGGTACTACTGTCGTCAGCTCCACCTGGATCTCTCCCTCCAATAACTGAAGCTCCCTCTGAATCTGAATGCCTATCATATCTCTGCACTGGATCAGCTGCTGAAGGTCTCCGTCTGACAACTCTGAACTGAGAGTTCTCCTCACTCTCCTGCTCATCCTGAAGAACCATCTCATACCAACTCT